>BMAO01000703.1:0-110940 GCA_019973975.1 Trichonephila clavata | reverse complement strand
GTTCTGCAATCCTCCATGGAATGTCCTTCATGGTATTGCATTGGGTGATCGTCAGTGGAGAATGTATAATTTCCTATAAACTTAAAAATCTAATTCCCGAAAGACGCTTCTCTCTGAATTTCGGGAAATAAAATACATTTTTGCAAGGTAAACATACGGATTATGCAATTGTCATAGTTTTTGTATAAAGAAAACATATAATTTTTAGGATGCTTGAAAGCAATTATTTACTATTATACATTAAAAGTTACAAGTTTATCTATGAAAAGGAAATATTACTTTTTACATCAAAATATGGAGATTATTTGTGAAGAAAAGTGCAAAATGCATTGGTGCAAGCGAAAAACAAGTGATTTGAGCGGTAATGTATTTGCAACTACAAAATATTAAGTAAATAACCCAATGAACTTCATCCAGAAAAAAACAAATATATTATGAACCAAAGAAAGAGAAAAGGAGAAAATAACGAAAATATTGAATCTACTTACAAAATATATTTGAAAGAAAAATTTATATTGTGTGCAGAATTATTTTCAGTAAACTGTATAACAGTAAAAGAGACTACAAGCAGAGTAACTATTAGTGACTAAAGGTATTTTTAAAAATAATTTTATTTTAGAATAAACATTTTTTTGTTAGGTAACGTAATAATAAAAGTCCACATAAAATAATTTAAAAAAGAATCAATATTCTTCAACATTTTATCGATTTTTCTCCCAATAAGTCAATATTGCGAATTTAAAATTTTGTTGAGCAAGAAGATTGCAAATATGTGGGGAAAGAACTAAATTAATTACTCGTGTGTGGCATTGAGTACATTTGGTAGTGAATTTTTTTTTTGAGTACATTAAATATGTGCTTCAAAATAATACTTTACGCTTCTTGAAGAGAGAGGAGATGAAAATATATTTAATCATCACATGTAAAAACTAATACATAAATATACAAAAACTAGTAATACACGTAAATATAGAAACATTAGAGATAAAACTTAATGTGAGATGGTTTAATTTTATCCACTGCCTTCCTAGTAGAATATTTCTAAATTCTCAAAATAAATAGCACTGGCAGTACTTTAACTTATTTTGAATTTCTTGTATTACTTTTATAATTTAAGTAATTTTCGAGGATTCAAGCCTTGAAAAATTTTTAAGTGCAAATTTTTCAAAAAGTAAAAAATTGTCCTTACATTGTTTACCTTAGAAACAGGAAAATAAGTTAACACAATAAAATAATCCCGTAATAAACGCGAAGATAAAAAAAAGTATATACAATTATATAATGCCTATTTTGTGCCAAAATCAATATTAATGCATAAACATAGGCTAGAGAGTATGCAAAGGAATGTTTAAGAACTCATTTCCCAATCAAACTTCTCATTTGAAAGGAAAATTGAAATTTATTAGATTTCTTAAAAGGAAATAATTATGCACACAATAATTACACACACGCACACAATCCAGAGAGACTAACAAAATGAAAGAAAATTCATAAAGTGATGATTCATTTATATTTTCAAGATATCTACTGAAAATAATTTCCTTAAGTTATCCGACTGCTTGCGACAACTTTTTTTTTTAAATGGAGCTATTTGGATTTTTGTTTTGTTTTTAGGTTTGTTTAGTACATTTTAAGAAAAATACGCTAAAATTAAGAAGATGAAAAGAAGTTATTATTACTAAAATGGAAAAAAATGGGTAAAAATTGACAAAAAATAACATAAACGCGGCCCATTCTGTACCAAAAGTTTATGAACAAACTCAATTTTTCAATTCTGATGTGTTGCTATGTTGTTCATTTTTGAAATGACATTCAGGATAAGGGATATTTTAATTTTTACAAAAACTCTAGAGCTCTTTATTACATGAAATTGCTTAAAAAACAGTGATTATATTCACGTAAGGGACTGTAAATTTTGTAATAAAGTAGTGATTGATAAATCTGAAGGTTAAAAAAAAAACACTTCTACGATTATACAGAACATACACAAAAATTTCAGTTAATTATTTTCAAAACTTTTGATCGTTGGTCCCGTTTGAGAATTTTCAAAAAACACATTTCGAGTAAAACGCGTTTTAAAGTATGACATCTTGCTTAAAGTAATGGCATCTACTTTTAGGAAACACTTGCAGTTTTTGTTCTAGTGAATGGAAAATAATAAACTTGGTACTTTTATAAAGCTAATAAGATGGTCTATAAAATAAAAGCAAAAAATGTCAATTATTGGCAAAATTTACAATTTTAGGGTAGTCGGATACTTTAACTCAACAAATGTGGTTTTTACTATAATTAATTTTGAGCTCTGTCTATTACTTATGTATTCGATAGTAAAATTTTAATAGCTATCATAAATCAAGTTACGCCATAGTTTGATTCTCAGCTTTGATCTATAATGGTTTTTATAAGACATACTCCAAATTTCGAAAGGGATCACAAAATCATTTGAATTGTGAAAAAAAATTAAGGCCTTTTCTGTTCTTTATGAAGCTCTAGAAGTTTATTTTATAAACCAATTAAATTTTATATATATATATATATATATATATATATATATATATATATACAAGTCTCGAACTTAAGTGGAATGTATTGTCTTTCATTTTTTATATAGTCTTCGAAGTCTTTAACGTTAGTTGTAATTCTAAAATATTTTAACTGATAACATAATAAGGTATAATCATTTTTTGAGTTTTAATTTTTTAAATTCAGGATATAATTTGTATTCATTGAATATGTCAAATAGAAAACAAATCCATGTGTTTCAACTCTAAATAAAGACAACTATCTTTGGATTTTATAATAATTTAAGATATTTCAAAATGCGTGCTTGCAATTTTCTATAAGGATAAATTTAAGAGGAGCAGTTTTACTACTAAAATTAGCCCCGCTTCAAGTTTTGAAAAATTTCTGCTCCATTTTCTCTTTTCATATCAAGTCAGCATGATATTTAAGCTGTCAAAGATGTTATTCTGTAGAGATTCCAAAGTGAAAAACATTTCTGAAGAAAAATCAAAAGATAAAAATGTGTACGGAGATATATTGTTATCTTGTATGAATTTCTAATGCACCAAGAAATATTCGAAATTCGAACTATTCGAAATTCGAACTATAAGAAATATGAACGGAATGTTAATGAATAGAATCTTCTTGGACAATTTAGGAATATCAATTTAGAGGGCATGGGTTACCTATATTATTTAAAGAAACATATTTTCATGATGGTCATACAATTAATACGAATAAAACGAAACCTAAAGTGTTTAAAATGTTAAATATATAATTTGTACTCTTATTATTATAAATATAATAATTCTTTAAAAAATGTGATACTTCAAGAAATGACATTAATTTGCAGAAAAATAAGAGAATGAGTTAATATTAAAAATCAAAGGAACTGATATTAGTTCACAAAAGTCGATACAATTGAATTACGAGAGATTGTTTATTAACATCTCAATATAAAGAGACACGAGAGTTATTACTGACAGACCTCGTAACTTTTAACATCAATCAAGTGACAAGGACGATACCTGAGCTGGCACCCTCCCTCTCTCCGAACTTCCACATCACGCCCTCAGGAGGAGTTGGAGCCTCGACAGATTTAACGTGCATCAGTTCCTCTACATGGTGGCACTGTAAATTAATCACGAAAGAGTACTAAAAATCAAAGGATTCGCTTTATATAATATAATTCTTTTTGCTCTGTAATAAACCCTTCATAGTTTAATGGCATTAAGTTTTCTTCAACGGATGTTTTATGCGTTAATAACAAATTATATTTGGTACTTATTTGTTTTAGGGAGACATGGTACGATTTACATAAATTTTTTTGATTTAATTATTTTCATAATTTTTTTGGTATCCTCCTATGTATATGTATGATGTAAAACAGATTTCGTGCTCAAAATTTAAAAAAAAAGTTAACCATTTAATTTTTTAAGGGAAAAACTTGAAACTTTTTAAGTGATTTTAAAATGCTACTGCTTCAACAAAAATTAACGTTCATGTATGAAATTTGATTTACAAGTACATCAAACTATGTATAGTAAAAGTTGGTATGGGTTTTGCGGTAAATGATTGGTATTCGTCCAATACTTATTTTTATGAATGTTTATTGAAAATTCCTTAATAAATGTGTAATTCTAAATTCAACTATTTTTAAAAAAATAAGTATTGCTTTGATTAAAAAATGTATACCAACTTTTATTCCATGTACTATTAGCAACAAATGGGAAAAATTTCTATGTATTAGGCACACTAGAAAAAAAAAGCCTTAGCATTTTAAATGAAGACTAACTAGTTATTTTATCTTTCAGAGATAAGTCAATTTAAAGTTTTGATTTGCCAATGGGATGTGAATAAAAACAAACTTAAACGCTATCACAACTCTGCGTTTTATAAACTTAGAGCTTTCAAACTTTGTGAGTTTGTAAAAAAGTATATAAAAAATAATTTAGGCCAGATATTTAGATATGATTTTTTGACCGATTTTTGTCAATTGAATCGTACTGTGTCCCCTTAAAATCATTTACGAACTATAGAGTATAAAAATAAAACAATAAATATTAAAAATATTAGACCTTTTTGTCATATTTTATTAGAAGAGAGTTGTCGAGCAGAAAGTGATGCAATTTTGATGTGATGCAATACTCTGATGTGATGCAAAGTGATGCAATACTCTTTATTGACAAAATTCATTATGCACATCAGTAATGTAATATCTTGATTCAAGATTCCTTTAAGAATGGCAGCAACTTAATTCATTAAGAAATTTTCAAAAACAAATCCATTTTATCATTTTAATAAAGAAATATTCTCAAATATCAAGTTGTATAAAATGCAACTGAAGAACAGAACTATTCATGTTCAAACAGGTTTTTCTGTTACTATACAACAAAAAGCGTTATATAGTAACAGAAAATATATCATAAGTTATTACAATACGTTCGAGTGAAGAAATGTATATAAATAAAACAATATTCAATTCAAAAGTTACTTTTTAAACTATAAAATTGCGTAAAATAAGAATTTTATGACATATGATAAAATGAAATGAGCATCCAAGCAGCAGTGAGATCCGGTAATTTACGGCTCTGACAGGTTTAGTAAATATGATTGATGATATAGAAACCCGTAATCAAAATGCCTAACACTCTAAAGTGTTTTTTTTTGTATAAACTGGTTAAAAGCATCATGAGAAAATAAGTTCTGTTACGTATACAATAAAAAATAACAGCTAGTATTGTGGACATGGATATAGGAAAAAAAAAACTCTTGCTTATAAATTATCCAAAAATACTCTTATGAATTTGTTCTTCAATAGTGCTGTGCATCAAGGGTGTATTCAAAGTCAAATTTGGGCCAAGCAAACAAAGTTAACTTTTGGAGCCACGGAAAAAAAAATCACAGAAACGAAAGTTTTTTCGAATAATACATTATCATAAACATATATAAAAGAACAAGAAAAATTTAATGTTAACGTTCTGACACTTGACATCTCTCCCCTTCTACTATCTTCACTATTTCGGGAGAAATTTTTAATTTTACTATACATTGTTGTGTGCCAATATATAGACCGAGCCGCAAAAATGTTCGTACAATACGCCTGTTGTACATAATCATTTTAAGTGTACACATTTCGCGATGTATAAATTTATTTAAAACCAATATTGAGATATTAATGCTTTAAGTATATGAATTTGACTTCGTAAAAATAATGGAATTTTAAATTAACTCGTCAACATTTTCAAACAGGCCTTTATGTAAATGATTGGCTATATAACTATTATATTTCATCTATAAATATACATATATATAGTAGAAGTATTAAATTTAAAATCTATAATTATTTGTTTGCAAAAATTTCTGCTTGGATTCAATAATCCCATTATTGGTTATATTTATAGGCAAACAGTTACCCAAATAATCAAAAGTTTTTACTGTTCAGTTATTTGATTAACAAACAACATCTTGAAAATTATAAAGGCAACTATAATTATATTACTAGTATATGAACGAAATTAAAGCGCTTACCGTAATATCCAGTGAAAACGCTCAATGTACTTTCAAGCTGCATTTTTTTAATTTTTAGGTTTATTCTCCATATACCCCCCCCTCTTTATGAAGAAACCTGCAATGTTCACATGTTTTGAAATCATTTATTCAATTTTAAACTCATTCGTCATTTGTTATCAAGCTTTAAAAAAAATAGTATTCTCCTAAAATTACAACTCTTTAAGTTTATAAGGTATGTCATTTCTTTAAAACAAACGGTATTTCGATATATATAGATGTATAATTCTTTTATGGTCATCACTTTTTTTATTTTTAAAGTAATCATTTTTTTATATCTGGAATTTAACACGTGCACCCATGAATTTGGATCATACTTTTTGTTAAAAGTGCGTGTTATACACCAGATTACGGTACATTTCACTCTGCATCGTTCAGTTATTCGTTATGAAAAATAATGTATTTCAACAGTTTCAAATAATCTATATTTTTTACTATTTTTACGAAAAAAAATAGGATTACAACTCAGTGATTGGTGTTTAAGCACTAAAATATAAAAAAAAGCTCACGCAAGTAGAATTTCCAATATCTGCAAATAGCAGTAAAGTATCAAGAGCTTTTCGATTCTGCCAAATTTTCCTTCTTAATATTTATGTTTCAAAGTGCCGATAATTCAAGACCAGTTTAATGGAGGTGTTTACTAGATTCTAAGTTTTTTTAGCTAGCATTTATGAGAAATTACTTTGAAAAGAATAGATCATACATGACTGGGTGTGGCCTTGAGATTAATCACCTACTTAAAACGCAGTTAATCTCTGGGACATATTTGCATCGTTAAATATTGGCTTGAATCTTCTCTACAAGCGAAGATCACACGGGTTGTTGCCGCGAATTGATTATTGAGGACGAACGCAAAGAATTAGCGTAAAATTTAAATTAACTACTATTATTCTTCATCTTTCCTGAACGAAAAAGATTAATATCGTTGCAGAATAACTCAAGCACACACACTTCAAATAATGAAGTGGTGAATAGGTACATTTATTACTTCAAGTTTTAGTTACTGAAAGAAAACGTGCGAGTCATAATTAGGCTTTTATTCTGCATCATAACCTAATTAACAGATCACGCTTAATAAAAAAAATATATATCACGAATTTTTATTAATTTTTTCCTTTGAATCTGCTTAATTTGAAGAAGATGGTTTAGATCTCCGTAAATTTCGAACGAAATCTGTCTTCGCGTAATGTTAAAGTATAAGACCAGAATTAGGAATTTTTTCAAGTACAAAAGGTACCAAAATTAAGGTTATATTTTGGCCTCACCATCCCATAGGGAGCAGTATATTTTATCATATTGATCCTTTTCATTTTTTCTGGTATAAAATCTATTTAACAAAATGATACATTAGATACATCTCTTTACATCAATAGCTCCGAACCACGGACCGGTACGGGTACAAATGAATCAAATCGTACCGGGCTGCACAAGGAACATTAAATTGCTTCCATTTTATTTACTGTAATTTATTTCTCACGGTTTTTTGCGACTTTTTAAGGAAATTATTTAATATTTCATGTTAAATGACTTTGTTTTCATTTTTTGGTTCAACCGTATTTTATTCTGAAGGCATGTTTAAATACATACACAATTAAACCAAAACAATCTAAAATATAAAAAATCAACGTTCGTCCTCAGCGAGCCACGGTAAAGTTATCAAACGTTAAACGGTCCGCGACGAAAAAAAAGTTGAGGAACATTGCTTTACATGATAAACTAAAAATGTATTTAATGTTTTGAAACTTAAAAAGGCTGCATTTTAAACAGATGTATGAATTGAATGTTGCAAATTTTCATGAAAATTGACGAATTTTTCTGCCTGAAAATGTGTTCCGCGTTTAGTTCAGATACCCACACATAGGACGAAAACAGTTGTGAACGAATACATTTTTTATTATGTATGTAGTTCTGGTTTTTTACATTATCTTAGCAATATAGATGAAATATATCAATGAATCTATAAAAAGATAAAAATCAGAAGTGACGTCTAGATACCTGACGAAAAGATCCGAGGAAATTCAAGGGCATATACCGTTTTCCCCTAAAAGGGCAATAAATCCTTAGTGTAACACATATTGTGGGAATTCAACCTTAATCAAATTAATAGACTGTATTTATGGAATCGGGATCCATTTTAAATCTATGAACTTTAAGAGGAGGATCTATAGACAAATAGATTTCGGGCACAAATGTCAACTTTTTAAATGATTTATTTGAATATTGTTTACAGGTACTCTTAAGCAAACTCTACACATAGAAACACACAGCTATAACAGTTGAGTTTTAAGAATAATATCCTAGAACAGAGAAGCCTTCAAGATATCAAAGTTCAACAAGCTATTATTGAATTTCAGTATATCTATATTCACTCTGTGATTACAATTACACATATAGCCAACATATGTAGAAAAACTGTGGCCAGATATTTTAATGATGCTCTATTCCACAGGTTCTCAACGTCGGCGATAACGTCCCCTTATGGGCGTTTGAGGCTTTCAGGGGGGCAGTAAAAGACTCAGAGGAAATTAGGGGGCGTTGAGATGGCACGGAGGGGATTGGGAACAAAATACCAAATATAGTCTAAATAAGACTAAAAAACACACTGATTATATACAAAAAAAAGTAAGCTTTAATACTGTTTACCTTATGCTGATTGTATGTATTTGAATCATTTCTATATCACATATACGGAAATTTACACATTTCGGTAGTTCAAGAAGTGGATGAAAAACTTAAAGTTTACATTACATTCAGACCTACATTAAATTGAATGTTATAGTGCATTTTAATTTCTGAGAGCACGTGTTGTCTTTGTCTGTGAGCAGTAGGAAAAATGTTTCATCCACAGCATTTCATTTCGTATATTATCCAAGAAACGTAATTAAATATGTTAACCAGGAATTAAAGTGTGATTCTTTAAAGACTGAAACTGTTAATTTATATTTATTTTGAAAGAATAGTTTATATATATATAATAAATTAATTCGTATCAAAAACTAGCGTAAACAATTCGTAGCTAAAACTTTTATTCCACTCTTTTAAATGATTTCAATTCATTTCAATTCCAACAATATCCTATCTATGACTAAAATATATAATATTGTACATTTAAATATATTTGTGGCAATAGCTTTTTCAGATTCACAAGTAAAAAAATTGGGGCTTTAGAAAAAAATTCAATTAAAAAATATATTCTATTAGTAATATAGAACATTTTTAAAACTTAACTCTTGTTTTTACCATGTACTATGTACACTCTTATTTCTCTAGATTGGGAGGGGGAATCGAGGGAAATATTCACTAGAAAAGGGGGGGATATCGAAATATTTACTAGAAAAGGGGGCATTAGGTCAAAAAAGGTTGGAACTTATGCTCTATTCAATCACAGATACAAAAAAAAAAAAAAAAAAAAAAAAAAAAAAAAACCATGCAAATTATATAAGCCAAGTGACAGTTAAATATATTAACATACATAAATAACAAACTACTGAAATACGGGAAATTAAATCCAGTTCATAATCAAACACACATAGCTGGCAAATATTTTAATATTTATATACTGAATAATAGATGTACACACATTTTTTCTTAACAAAGACTGAAATCCTTTTATATCCAGGGACATGTATATATATACATCTAATTCCAGGAATAATAAAAATGAGTTAAGAAAATAAGGATATAAATGTGTTACATGTGCAGAACTTATATAGACTTATTTTAACTGAAAAAATAATAATATGACTCCAGCTTTATTGATAGATATCTAGTAATTGTATACTTATTAACTTCAAACCAATATAAAGTTCTTAAGAATAACAAACAAATCTTAATATCCAATCATTTTAAATAATAATGAATTTTTTTTACAAGATAATAGTCAAAAAGAAATGCAAACACTTTTCTATGCATTTATAATATAGAAGCTAGTGATTTCACAAGCATTCGCATCATTGATATGCATTTTTGAGTTAAGTGGAAAGTGATTTATAGTGAATACGCATGAAAATAAAACTCTGATGATATATATATAAATTTTTTTTTTGTACAGATATTTTAAAAATTAAAAAAAATTCAACTCTAATAAATAACTGCGTACAATGTAGTAAAAATAGAATAGTTCATTTTTTTACATACAAAATAAACTATAAGTATCCATAATAAGAAATGTATCCTAGTAATAATGCCACTTATAAGTTTCTGTATCTTGCCATTTTAACTGATCCTAATACTAATGGAAAGAAATGTGTCATGTTTCTAAAAGAGCGCAAAAAGGTTTCAATTTGAGATTTCTGTTAATTTCCTCTTAATGATAAAAAATAATTTCCTTAAATAATAAAAGATTAACTACAAACATTTACCTACTAGTTTATACTTTAATTAAATAACACATTTTTCTTGCCTACATTAATATTTAGGTAGTAATACAATAAGTTTTTAATAACTTCTCTAAAACATTTAAGAAAACTGATAATACTTCTACTAAGGGAGCTGAAATTATAGAGAAAATGTGTAATTTAAGTTTAGAAGAAAAGTAAAATTTCTTTAATACCGCAAAATGAGAAATATTTTTCGCGTCTTTTCGCTAATGGAGCGAAGAAACTTATCGGCTTCCCCTTAATCGTAAATTTCTTTTAGAAGGAAAAATTTCTTGTCATTTATAACAAAGAGATACTTTATACTCCTCATGTACAGGCGTGAAAAATGACAGTAAGGGAGCCATCTAAAAGCAATGGACGAAATACGCGATCAATTGAAAGCTCGGTTACCATCGGCCAAGCACCAGCCCTGATTTTACGTTTCAGTTGAGTGATTCCCTTCCTTTTCAGCTATGGGAAATTTTTTTAACAGTGAGGCGCTTAAAACTAGATGTGAGTATTAAGTAAAATGTATGTATGTGGTTAACGAATTTAAATACCATAAATATATTTCTTACTTTTACCTTAAAAAAGAATGTTTTCATAATTATAAAAAAATGGTATTTGTTTTTCCTTTTATTTCTTTACAATGGTCATTCTTTTTAGTTTAGATGTTTATTAATGTCAGTTAACACGTGCTTTTTAGTATGCAAGTGCACGTGCTTTAGTTTGTAAGTACATGTGCTTTAGTATGTAATGTAAGTTTACACGTGTTTATGTATAAATTTTCTACTGAAGAGGAAGGTTGGAATCCCATAAGCATGCTTAACCCTACTTTCACTTAACCTTTCTTAACTCTTAGTCCAAGCCAGCTCTAGAAAATACAATAGTTTACACTTTTGTTTAATTGACTTTTGTATAAATATATACATATATTGGTTCGTTGTTCTTGGTTGTCAATCCCATAATTTTTTCATTCTTATTTTTGTAGGATAATTTATTATGTTTATATTTAATTTGTTATATATATATAATAATAATTCTCAAATTATCTTTCGAGGGATTTTATTTAATTTATGACGTGTCTTGAATTCTCGAAAACATGGCATAAGTGATAATTAAATCTTTTAGTTTACCCACTTAACGGAAATTATCCTTTTAACCATAACTTTATCTTCTCAAAACTGCCACGTTGGCACATTTTAAAATTAGGTGCTGCAATATTGCATTTGCCACTGATTCTATTAACTAACGGAAATCGTGTTATTCTCAAAGCTTCCAGTTGAGAAAGATAAATAAGTCGAAATCTCCGGAATGTAAAATGAAACGCTTTTGTTCAATGGGGGAGTCCGTGTGTGTTTGTGTTGTTGCTGGTCTTTTGTCACTTTATGCATCAAAATTAACAAAACGTTTCATCAATCCATTAAATGACTACAAACAGATAAAGATGTCCCAATAACACGTTTCATTCAAGACCATTGTCCATTTATATATTCGAGCAAACTGTTAAATAAGCCCAACGAATTAAAACGCATTTCTTTTTTAAGTACTCAAGTTTTATTTTACGTTACAAGTGTACAACATAAGCAATATTTACACTATTTATGTAATACTTGCTAACAAATAATTTTAAAATACATTGTAAGTAGATTTAAGATATCCGATTACTTTCAGAACCGTAATTTTGCAAGAGCGTACAAACGAATATTTAAAAAAATATTTAGTGTCACTTAGATTAGAATAAAATAAGTATACAGCATAAAATTGTTTTAAGAATATTATTACAGTAAAAAAACATTTAAATGCAAAATTTTGGCAAAAATGAACATAGCCTGTTTCTCAAACTACCTGTTTTGAAAATATCCTCCTTTTATGGAAAATGCAACTTTAATAATAATTTTTTTCTAATATATAGCTAAGACTTCTCCAGAGAACTTGATCTAGGATTTTTGAAATTTTAATTAAATTTTTAGAGTTACTACAAATTGAAATAATAATCATTTTTTTAAAAAAAGTTTCTCCTTTCTAATATATTAAAATATGGATAAATCCACTTCTAAGTTATATATTTCAAAAATCTTAGTTCGGTCTCTCTTTACAGAGGTCTGAGGTAAATATAAACAAAATTTTATTATAATCGGAGCACTTTTCATTTAAGGAGGATGTTTGAAAATAGGTAATTCTATGTTCATTTTTTGCCAAAAAATTGCATTTGAATAATTTTTTAATGTAATAATATTCTTAAAACACACTTCTATTCGTGTATTCCTTATCTAAGTGACACTAAATATTACAAAATATGCGTTTGTACGCTTATGCAACGTAGTCGGATACCTTAAAAGAAAATTATACACAATCATGATAAAAATATAAAAGCACTGGAAATGATTAAGAAATAAATTTGAGTAAAAAAAAAAATGTGACGAAACGCAACTCGAGATGATACAGAATTCAGAAACCCATAGAGAACTAATTCTTATTTTAAAAAGGAACAAACTTGCATGATTTTATAAAGAATTAAATATTAGAGTAAAATTATATATAAAAAGAGTGCAATTGACTGCTGTTATTAAAATCTTAAATATATTTTTTTGACAGCAAAGTGCTTAGTCTTTTTCATCTTTGTTAATTTAATGATTGCTTGATGAAAAAGATTTTGAAATTAATAGTATAACTTTTTTATCGGAATTATTGGTTTCAAGATATATTATATATAATAGTCTACTCTTTATCTTCTTTATACAAGTTTTTATTACATCCTATAGCGTACCCACACACACAGATATATACAGTTAATATTACTAGTTATCTATTATTGTATTATATATACTATTATTACTAAACTATTACTTCGCTATTGCAGCATTCTTTTATGTTGTGTTATATCATGAAAGTAATACTCACGTAAGACAAAGATATAAATACTAAAGCAGATAGATAACGATAGGATCAACTGAAATCTTCCTCTATATTATTGTAGAGTCCATGATATTTGTTTGCTTTATTTTTTTTATGGAAAAAAATTAAATAGGGACATAAAGCATTGATTAAATTATCGTTATTTTGGAATATTATCGTAATATTTTATATTTATTTATTAAATAATCCTTGGAAATTCAAAATTGAAATAATTTCAATCAACTGTGAAGCTGAGATTCGTAAGAAGCTCTGTATAAAGATATTCATTTTCTTTTACCTTTTTTTTACAATTAGTACTGCCATTTTTTTAATAGTTCTATTTAGATTGGAAACATTTTTAAATATTATCAGGTATACTGTTTACGTTGTTTACTGATATTTATAATGTCTAGTGCAGGGGTGGGCAGACTTTTCTAGGGTACGGGCTACTTCTAATTTTTCGAGGTGTTGTGGTTCACTCAGTGTCAGTGGTGAACACAGGGAGGGGGGATTCCACGGATCGACACCCTCCCCTAAAGCCCTTGATATTTTCCCGACTGATTATAATCCCATGTATATAGTACGTAAAATTTAATTAAGTATTTGTTATTAATAATTGCTTTATATTAATTAATGGTAATTATTTTTTTATTTAGTAATTTATTTTGTACCGTTTTTTTCAAAATAATCTGAAAATTAAAAGAAAAACATGTTTAGCTGCGTATTGGGGTATGATACGAGAATGGTAAACTTTCGACCCCCCCCTCCCCTCCTTGAAAATTTTTTTTGTACACCACTGCCCAAAGTCATAGGTAAAGTGAAGTAAGAAAAAGGTCTAAAATATTTATTATAATTGAATAAAACAAATTCGCGGAATATGTGTACTTACCTACAGAACTAGAATAAAGGAACTAACACTTAAAATCTACGTTTAAAGCAAAACGCAAGATACAAACATAGTAATCACAAGAATAATAATATGAAATGTTGCATTTATATTATCAAAAAATTCAAAGTTCATTAAAAAAAATTTATCTAAAGTTAATTTTCGTTGTTACAGTCAATATTTTGTACTTTGCAGTGCAATACTTTGTCTACATACTGTCAGCCAATCTTCAATATTTCGGAATACAATTACTGAGAGCTAATCTTCAGGCGGTCACCCCAAAATGTGTTAACGATCCACCGGTCGATCGCGATCGACGTAATGCCCACCCCAGGTCTAGTGCATGTGAATTTATAACTTAAGAATGTAGATTTGGTGGCGTAGAGGTAGCGAGCCAGCCTCACAAGCCTAAGGTTGTGGGTTCGATCTCAGCTGGAATCGATAGTTTCTGTTTGCGAAAATCACATACGCATGCATGTCGTATCATTATGTAGCACTTAAAAGATTTCTTGAGTGTCAATTTGGCTGTGATACTCTCAAATAGGTACATCACATTCTGCAGTATTTCGCATATGATGAGAGCTAGAATTGAACAAATTCAAGCGTTAAAAATTCTGTAGTGGTAGCCACCCCTCTAGATGGTGCCACCATTGAAAGAGCTCTCCCACTTGAGGAGTTTTAGTGTCTGCAAAGGCTTAGATGCCAAAATGCTTTTTGGAAAAGGAAGGTAATTTAAGTATTACCTTCGTTTTAATATAACGACTTAAATAACATCCCAAAACAGTCGTTGTCTATTGAGTTTGGCATGGAGATGTTACTTTCAACTGTACCTCGTAACTGACATTTTTCATAAAATTATAAAATTTACTTTGCAAAAATAATTATTTGAAACGTTAATATTACATTAAGTCTCACTTGGAGAACTTCAAAATATTTCATTTATATTTTTGAAATGCAGAAATAGAATTTTATTATAAATTATATGTGAGATAAATCACTATTTATGCAAGTATTTTATTTAGTAGCTAAAACTTTGGTGGACGGTTTTAGATTTAGTGGCTAAGGTTTGTTAATAAGTATTATTTCATTTAATAGCTAAAGAGCATTTGGAAAATATTTCATTCAGGCCATTTTACAGACAGACGCCTGCAGTTTCAAATCTCTAAGAGGCTAACCCAACTCAGTGATTCGTGTTATGAAAGTAATTATTTTACGCCTGAAGTTATCCTAGAAAATTTAGAAATTTGCACTGCTACTTGCATTTTACATTTCCATTTATATTACAACTAGTTTGGGAAACATTACTGTTTATGTCATGATAACATGAACAGAGATGTGTTACGCAAAGAGTAAAGCTCAGTTAATTTTCATTTCCTTTTAGACTGTGTTTATTTAAAACTACTATACTGAGCGATTCTATACAAAAATAGAACTTTTTACGGCATTTAACATTGCAGAGATTTGATTGTAATTTAATAACACATTATTGATACTTAATTTACATATAATTGAAGTAACTAAAATATATGTTAGTTTTTACTTATTTTCGGTTACTTATATGGGTTTTAATAATGAAAAAAATTCTTTTTGAAATATTTAATTCATCAATCGTAATTAATAGCATTCCTGTTTGTAGAGTAATGATTTTTAGCAATTTGAAAATTACATTTTACAAACCATTTTTAAGTAATTGTAACGTAAATAGTTTTTACGTTATATTTATCAACAAAACCAACAGTTTCATTTTTGGTCAACACTTGAAACTGAAATATGGTATCAAAAGTTTTTTAAAAAAGCTAAGCTTCAAATTTGAAATATCCAAACAAATATTATCACATACATTACATGCTGCTTATTTCTTATAAAATAGAATAGAAAATACACCAGAACATAAAAATTTGCATAGCATTGGCTAAAAAGCTACATTGTGTTTTTAAAGAAAACAGTTAAAATTTTTATCATGCTAAAAAATCTCCATATTTCAATTTTTTTCGTAAAATAAATTTAAAAGCACTACTTTTAGTTCTGATAAAATCAAGTTACAATGACCGGAATAATTCATATTAGTGGAATTCTCTTCCAACAACTCATATTTTTTGCTGACGAAAATAACATAATAAAATATCAATGTTTGGAAGTTTTTCTTAAACCTTGATAAATTATTGAGGTTTTTTCTAGACATTTTTTTTTGGAAAAACTTGAGAGTTCTGTAGTGAAACATAACAAAGGAACTTTTACTAAATCGGGATTTTATATCATTAAATAGTTGTTTTCTTTTTGATTAAGTTCTCTGTTAATAACTAGTAGCTCCTTTTTCTTTCTCACGTTCTTGGTGTTAAACTACTGGTTGATTGATTCTATGCCACACTACGAAGGCTAGTAATCACATACCTCTTAATATGAACCTCGGTTGAATGACGAGCACGACACCTGAATTGGCACTCCGTTCTGCAAAATGCCACACCGCACTGACGTGAAGAATTTGAGTCTTCATAGATTTAATATGCATCAGTTCCTCTACACGGTGAATTTTTAACGGCACCTGGACTCAATTCCTTGACTTGATAGAAATAATGCCGGTCGTGAGTTCGCGACCATATCTACTCGGGTTCCGCAAATTCATAGAAACGCCGAAAATAGCGATCAAATCTTCTCGCATTTTACGCGCTTTAGTTGGTGTAATATTGTGCTGAAGATATATTTTCACACTAAATCAAAAGCACTCTATAATTTTGAAATTAACTTTCCTCCGCATTTTATCCCATTTTCTAAATAGGCATCCTAACTCTGCTGTTTCTTGCCAGGTAGTGCTGTAACCAATTTCACCCAGTTAGCACATGACCACTTTAGTATATAAAGACATCACATTTAAGGGGTCTCAGGAACCTTAACAGTTAATCATGCACTTGAAAAAACATCTTTTTTGATGTGTAACATCTTTCCTCTCGGTTGCTGGATATTTGTGGTAGTGATTTCGTGAAAAGGGACGAAAATGCGTAACAGGAAACCAGGGAAGTGCGCGCTATTTGATTTGACCAATGAGCGCGCGCGGTGGTGTCGATCGACTTGGCCCCCCCCCCCGCCTTTATAGTTTTTTTACTAATGGTGACCTGTTTTCGCAGGGGAGGGCTAACACACAAAAATATCATTCCCTATGCTAGTCCTATGGTGCCATTTATTGGGTGATATGGGGTTGATATTAGGGGGATCGAAAAAACTACCTGTTTGGTTCGGAAGTACAAGGACTCGACACCCCTAAGTCCCCCCCCCCGGTCAGCATTTTGCCAATAGGTCGACATCTGAGTCTCTCAATCCACTCGGACCTAGCTCATTCGATCTCTCTGCCTCCAATGTACATTCTCATCGTATTTCTTGCTCATAGGGTTATTCCTTGTATTTTATTTCAACGTTTTAAACTTTTTAAAACTTATTAAACTTTATTAAATCCGTAATATCTTGAAATATGTATTTGAGTCTCTGCTTTGAGATTTGAACCACAGTTCCTCTAGGCGAGATCCATCCATTTATCTACTTAGCCCTCTTTTGGTAGGTCTAGGGGAGCTCCAGCACTAAAATATCCCCTGTTATTCCTATGGGGTTGGGTAAAAATTTTGCCCCCCCCCTTTGGAGTTGAGCTAGGGTCTTGATATTTGGAGGTTCGATAGTATTACGTCATATCACGAGATATACGATATGATGATGAGATACGATGCCCACTACTATTTTATTTAACTATTTTAAACTTTTTAAAATCGTAATAACTCTGATGTTTTTTTGACGTCACACTCGGAATATTCATGGCCCATCCATGGGACCTATCTGACAAGGCCCTCAGCTAGCTACTACACCTTAGTTATCACAAGTCTCCGTTCTTTCCCAAATTGAACAAGAATAATTTTTTTGATAAAAGATTACATTACTCCTTGTGTTAATTAAATAAAATTTGCATTAAAGATATAATTATTCGATAGAAAATTATTTCCAATCATAAACGATTAATTTTTTTCAGGATTTATGTTACTATTGCGTATTTACCACTATAACATGCCAGATGTTACACATCATATGCGACTACTGTAAGGCTCGTTCCTTTTTTAAGCAATGTAACATAGCAATAAAACAAAACAATAATTTGAAATTTTTACCACATGAGTATCCCATATATTTACATTCTTTCTCAGAATTTCAGAGAACTTGAATAAAAAATTAAAAAGTTATGAAGAAATAAAATTTGACTATTTTTCAAAAATATGAAAAAATCAGTATTTTACACCGTGCCGGATTCTAAAGTACAAAATTGATTAAAATTTACAAAATTAATTTTATTTGGTATAAAAATGTTCCATTTTGAACTTATACACACTTCTGAAATATTTAGAGAAAAAAATGAAGAAAACTTCCAAATTTTATGAAAAAATTTAATTAAATTTCAAATAAAAAAATTCTTTTAAAATTTGTTTGAAAATTTTTCTATTATAAACAGTCTTATTTTGAACATGTGTATGAAATTACATATTGATATGATAAATAGTTTTTGAGAAATAATGCGCGGAAGCCAAAATTTTTCAATTTAAGAAAAATGAAGTTAATGATAAAAATAACAAAAAAGAAAATTAAACATACCAGTATGCATTAAAAAGCCCCAGAAGCATAAATATTGTCCTCTGCAAGCTTACATTGTTCATTTCCTTTAAGTATCTTAAGTTTTTTAGCTTTACGAGCTTCAAAGGAGGTTTTAGTACCTCGTCTCTTAGCTGTCGACTTGCGCACTTTGTCAACATTTACACAATTCAAAAAATATTTGTTTTATTTATTTTTAAATCCAAAGTACGCATCATATCAATTCTGTTCTTACTTTCATAAATGTATTCACAAGCAGCTATAAATACAGCTATTTTTGTGATATTAATTCCTGATCCAATCAATTTAGTCTATACTTCCAAATTAGTGAACTCGAAGATTCATTAGTATTTTGAGTCCCCCCCCCCTAAAAACCTTCTTAATACTTTAACGAGGTTTAAAAATTTATTGATTAAGTGATTATATTCATAGCATCATTCTCTTTAACGTTCATGAAATTTGTATTTTTACAAGAAACATAAAAGCTCAGATTTTGATGACGTCATCCATAAAATATACCATAAAGAAAATGAAGAATTGAAAAATTTAGTTTAAAAACATAACATGCTTCTCTATAAATCAAAGAACATGCATTTGAAACAGCGACAAATAATTGAGCGTTACTTCTTATCCTTCAATTGAAACATTCTTAAAGTGATTTAAAAGCCTTCTGACTTAAACACATGCTACATTAGCGGGGGGTACTACAAAAAAGCCGCTTGTGCAAAGTGACTGTAGTTATCTATAATAATGACTTAACAAATAGAGTAAAGAATCCCGCGTTTAACTTGATAAATGATGGCATTTGCCTTTTTTCTTCTGTTTTTTTTTAACAACCCCATGTAGTGATGAAAAAATCGCTCATGCATTGTAGAATATGAAAGTGAGTTGGTTACTTGACTAATTTGTTATTTTAACGGTAACCGTGATACATAATTTTTCTCCCAACACTCACATTTATCACTGAAAGCCGCAAGTGGCCAATTTGTTGACGAAGTGGCGCCGGTTTCATTGTTTTAGTTCGACCGTATAGACGCTGTGGTTACAGCATACTAATAAATTCTAAGATTCTGACTAGAATTAAGATTTCTGAGAAGAAGCTGTGTTTTCCCTTTTATCAACTGAGATATGGATTTTCTGTTTAAAAAAATGTTGATGGATTGATACAAATTGATAAAAATAAAATTTTTGTTGAAATTTTGAAGATTTGAAATTATTTTCCGAGATTGTGAACATGGTGTAAGACAAGTGAAATGAAGGAGATGATCTATCATAGAATGTAAGTGATTTTGTTATTTTATTTTTAAATGTAATTTTGCAAATGCAAGTTTATTAAAACAACTGCAAATGTCTGTATACATAAAATAATTTTAAAACACATTTGTTAAGAAAGTTAACTAACTTTTCTTCCCATAATCACTTTATTTATTTTATTGTTTAACATTATTAGTACCTAGGTCTAAGTTCATAAGAATTAATTGTAAAATATTTTTAATAATTAGTGAATAATTAAAAAATTAAACGTAGTGACTGGTACTGATTTTATCTCCTAGTAATGAAATACAACTGTTAAATGTTATTAGTAAAGTAATTAATAGTATTTAATAGTAAAATAATTAATTTAACTTAGTAAAGAATCTATTTTAACAAAGAAATAATTCTCTTGAAATGTTTTACTCTTTTGTCTTTACGATGAAGGATTCGATTCTTGGATTAAGAGCACCCACTACAAATAAATGTCTTCATGCGACCAAAATTGTTCAATACTATCTTCCACAATGACTATTTTTGTTACGAATATACTTTTTCCCAAGGCAGCAATGCATGGGCATAAATTGTGTGCCTCGTATGACATTATACTTTCTGTGTATGTCTCATACTGAACCCAAATTCAATCCCCACATAATAAAGTATAATTTCAGATAAATTTTTAAGCTTCCTCTGTAAATTTTGATGATTTACCTGGAAATAAAACTCAAATATAGAGACACACACTGGAAGTATGAATTAACTGTAAAAACACATAACTGCATATAAAGAAAGGTAATTCAAATATATATATATAGAGAGGGGAAGAAGGAGGTCTACAAATTAGAATTGCTTACAGTTCTGTTTGTATTTTTCTTTAGACGACATTTAGGCAGCGGTTGCCTGGTGGTCGTGGTTATGGACTCGTGACTGGCGTATCATAAGTTTCAGCCCTAGTGCCAATACAGATTCGCCGTGTAAAGGGTCTCGGTCAAGTAATCAGACTGACGCGACCCCCCCCCCCAGTGTTCAATTCCCAAGCTAGCTTGGTACTCGGTAAAGGGCCTGATGCACTTTAAATTTCTCGAATCAAAGTGTTCTCGTTGGTATGGCGTTTAAGTTTGGAGTGGGCCTTCACGTAAATAAACTGTATTGCTAACTGAATAAACTCTCATTCCCTTAGATGACATTTAGAATTAATTACCCACTTTGGATAAGGAATTCGATTTATTTGGAATACTTATTAAATCAAAAGAAACAAAACTCTATAATAATTTTTGAAATGGCGAAGAAAGTAGATTCGATGATTTATGTAAATTTTAACTGATGCTAAGTTAGGAAAAGAGGAAATGCATTAGATGGGGAAACGAAATCCTTACATCCAGAAACAACAGTTTATTTATTTATAGGCATCAGTTAGTTATTGATACAATTTTAGGCCAGCAGTTCTTAAATTTTGTAAACACTTTTTACACAAAGAGTATTATGTAGAATTCTATTGATCAGAGTTATGTTTTTAGTTTTTAGAGGATCAGAAAATATTTCTAATCAAATAAATTTTTTTTATTAAGTGCACAATTTATACTATCATCCAAAACTTAATTTAAAAAAAGGAAAATTAGTTTTTCTAATAGGATAAAACTCATTCAGATTTTTTTAAGTAGTAAAATAATAATATATTAATTGTATATCTTCAATGACAAAGTTTCTTTCTTTGTTCTATACATGTAAAGTATCCGATTCACTATTTTAAATTTTCATGCTGAAATATATTCCGTAATCAAATTGTTTCCAATTTTTTTTAAATGCACGGAAAAAAGAAAGAAAAGAACTATTCTCTTAAATATATTTTATAAAGTGATAATTCGATATAGTTCCTGTTTTAAGACTTTTTTAAAATCAGATGTATTTATATATTTGTAAAATCAGTTCTAACGCACAAAGGTTTATTCTTCGTGAATTCAGGTTTCATAGAACGAATACTTAATAACTAAACCCAACATAAAAGAACAAAGACAGTAGATAATAACTATGATCCTTTTATGAGGGAGAGTATAGGAAATTTTTTTTTATAAAAGAACAACGTAAAGCTGTGTTGTAATTATAGTCAATTATTAATTGATACTTATATATATTTTTATTATAGAATTTTTTGTCGTAATGTTACTTTTTCATCGCTTATTCCAATTTAGTCAATTCCTACTATTAGTTCGCACTCTCCCTATATATATTTATTTATATATCTTGTTTAAACTTTTAATCGTTAATAAAATACTTTTTATTCATCCACTTAAGTTCAAATACATTTTTTAAAACTTGTAGTTGATGACACTTGATGTTAATACAGTTTTTTCAAATATTAATTCATTAATTAAATTTAATTATAATTCAAGAGATATATTTCAGTCGATATTATTCATCTAGATGGTAGAGCCATTAGATAAAGCCTTTTTTGCTAAATTTGTGATGAAGATTTAACTTAACCTAAATTTTCATAAAAGGGGAGTGGTATGGTTTTTCTAAATTTGTAATGGTTGGCTACAATGTTTATATCATTGATAAAATAACAATATTTATTCTTCAGAAAAGCAGGAAAAAAGGCATTTTCATTGTATTACCTTCGTAATTTTTTCAAAACCCGAATTAAATGATATGTTTCCTAACTAATCAAAAATATTTTAAACAATTACATATAACTATAAAACAGCCGATAAGAATGTATCTAAATTTATTTTTGAGATATTTTCCTCTTATCGATTTAGTGAATCTAAAATTTTCAATTTAAAAGAGAAGGAATCAAAACTTTAATGAAAAATACATTTAAAATTATTTATTTAAACATTTAACCACATGTTTTTTTCCAGATTAATTCAAACCAAGAATGATTGAACTGTGATTATTGATAGTACTCAAAGCGTAAATTTTAAGCAAAAGGTATTTTTTAAATTAATTTGCAGTTTTGTTAATTTTTGTTTTTGTGAGTAGAGATTCAGCATTTACAAAGTCAACAGTTACATTAGTTATGTTAAGATTATAGACAAGAGAAAGAAAAAGTTCATAATTTCACGAAATACCACACATCCCAGTAAAAAAACTTAGATAAATATTTTATTACTACGAGTACTTTCGTATTTCATAGATTTATGTTATTTGTATAGAACTTTCTTTTAAAAAATACATACAATTGTCTATTTAGTGAACTCCATGTTTAATGCATCATTTGGATAAAATTTGTCCCTTAAGAAAAAAGTAAAAATGGGGGTTTAATGTTTGACTGGACATTTTTAATAAATACTTTTTTTTGCGATGACTATTTTAGTTCAAAATTTAAAATGCAAAACAGTATTCGGGGTCAAACATGATTTTTAGGAAATGTTATTTCCCAGAAAATTATATTTATAAACTTTTAGAAATATATTTCAGAACGAAAGTTATGTTTAAAAAATATCTGATATTTGCAAAAAAGTACTTTTTGCTACATAATTACAAACAAAAATATCCAAAATAAAATATATTTTTTTAGAGCCAGGAAGGAAAAAAAAAAGAAAAACGTTCAATACGTAGAAAAAATAATAAGTTTGATTTTGCATCACAAATATCATTCCAACTGTGACTGCCTGTTCTGACTGGTATTTGGGTTATAGACGAAATTTTTCTTTTCTTGAAATATGACTTTTTTTATTCCACTATCAATCATCCAATGTTTCAAAGACAGCTACCCTAGAAAGCTTTTATCTCCTCAAAACAACTGCATTTTCTGAATTTCCAATAAAAGTGTGGGGCCCATATTTATATCATTTGATAGGTCTGTTTATTTTTAAAAACATTTTGAATTATACAAATTTAATAATAGAATACATTTTAAGAGTTTTAAATTAATTTGAAAAATGTAAGAATAAAAGTATTTGTTACTTCTAAAGTACAGAAATCAGTTAATCTGCACATTAACTCGGATGATCCGTTAATGTGCGGAAAATTATTTCATCTCTCAAATTACCTAGATAATCTGCTCATCATCTATTAAACACTCGTTAAAGTGAGAATAATATCTTTGGTGGAGCAACAGCAATGTTTTTGTACGCTTAGATTAAATGTTTATTTATTTTTTAATATCTAAAGAATGAATTTGAAACAATCGAATAATCAACGCATTAGTTGATAGAATCAATCTTCAATCAATTGAGAAAGTACAATACAAAGAATTAAACGGTAACGGTATATTATTGCAATTAAGTAAATGAATTTGCGTCACATAAAATTATGCATACACACTTATTAGTATAATTTCTTTTATCATGGTTGCGAATACTATATCGGTATGTATCGGCGATTACTATATCGTATACTTTGTAATATTGGAATTTGTGTAACATTTAAGTTGTTTATGGAAGATACTAGTTATAGTACTTAAATTTATCATAAATTAATTCATGAAGTCTTTTAACGAATATATTTATTGTCTCTGACATTCTGTTTTTAAATGTTTAATATAAATTATTCTGGAGTGAGTCAACATTTTCAGTCAAATGAAAGAAACAAACCTTATAAAGATGCGGAAGAAACTAATGTGAAGATGTTAAAATTTTTGATTCCGCATTTAACGGAGCAAATAAGTTAATTTGCAGATTAACTAATTTCGAGCTTTAACGGTAATATATATTCAATGTAATTATAATTCAAATCTTGTATACTATACTGTAATTAACAACTACTTTATCTCAAAAGTTAGATGAAGGTAGAAAGAAAATATTAATGAGTCCAAAAAGGGACTCTTAACAAACAATCAAACAAACAAAAAACTTAAGAGTACAGTAAAATAGTCTTTAATAATTTTTAAAAATATTTTTAGCAAGTGATAATTTGTTTTTTTTTATCCCAGTTAAGAAAATTCAACACTGAAAACTTTTACTAATTTTTTGTTGTGGGTCATGTAAAACATAAAGACAAGAAAACAGGCATTAAAAAGTCAAGTATCTCTTGGCATAAATTGCTACGTTTTGAAGCATAAGAGATACAGTCCCCACCCCTCTTCCCCTACCAAAAATCTCTCGGCAGGACTTTCGACTCGACGAATATTTAGAGAACCCGGTACCTCACAGGCACTAAAAATTTGTAAGCAACCACACTTTCTCCGAGATTCGAGCCCAGATCCTCGGCACAGCTGTCAGCATCACTAACCACTATCCCATCCGGGTGGCGTGAAAATTCGCCCTGATGCCATTGTGGTATCTCAAGGTGATGAATACACAGTTCTAGAATCATAATGAAATAATCATTCAAAATCTGTCTTTTTCTTTCAAATTAACATTGGACTAGAGTTACATAACGAGCTATTGGCAGCAAAATTTATAATTCAGAATTTTTCCAAGGATTTTAAGAGACCTAGCTAAATTAAAACAAAAATATTAATACAATAAATAATATTAATACAGTATCAACAAAAATTAATTCTGTTAAATTTAGAACGAAACTCCATTAAAAAAAATGTTATGCTGAAAAACTTTTTTTTACCCCTTACCTAATGACCTACGGTGAATGACCTGGCATTTGTTAAATAATAATAACCTTGTGTAAGAAATCTAGATTACTAATCGTCTAATTAAATAAAATGAAAGGCATAATTATATTAGGTAGAGTAAAATAAATAAAAAACTTTATTATCATACTTTGTATAATAATTATTATTGATTCTAAAGACAAGTTAGGCTTTTTTTAATCCTTCCTTCAGTTAATTTGTTGAAAATGCTTTGCTTACAAATAATAAAGTAATGCATTTTAAGCCATGAATCATTCTGATAATCGATTCAATTTATTTAATCCCAACAGCAAAATTTTGTAGAATATAGACCCCCGTCAAAAAAGATGTATTTGACATGATCATTTGCTTTGCATGTTGACAAAGGACGCCTACACAAAATGCTTGTAGATGAACTACGCCTCTTTCCAATACTTAACGTTAGAGCCCCATGTTCTCCAGCTGACGCATTGAAGAAACGCTAGACGCCTGGAGCGACGGATATTAAATACTTTTCTTATTAGTTATTGGGTCTTTCATGCTAGCTTTTGTATAATCTTCTCATAACTGTACCCGGAAGCTAGACTACATACACAACCACAACTTTTTCTTCATTTTTATTCCGAACTTCGTTTAATTTTTCAGAGAAAATATATGAAGAATATGCCATTGGGGGGGGGGGATAGCAGTGATTTTAAGGAATTGTTCTTACCTCGTTGATAAATGGTATTTATAAAAGATTTAATTTTTTGAAATTTACACGAAGAATCTGTACAATATCTTTGTATTTGTATATCTTTGTATACAATATTTGTATCAGTTTATTTAAATAAATTAAAACTTAATTTTCAAGTTGTTGTTGTTGTTGTTTATATATACTTTTTTCACAACAAATGCTATTCTTGTTCTTGATATAAAAGAAGTATGTGTATTCAGTCTCTCATAAAATTTTATAACTCTAATACGAAGACAAAAATAGGATAACTTTGGCTGTCCAATGTACAGGGATTTAACGAACAAAAATATATTAATCCTCAACTGCCCATTTAAAACTACGCGATTCACTCCTCAATGTCTCCGTTTTCTACATAGGCGTGCGTGCGCGAAGTATTGGGGGGACAAACAAGCAAATTTTCTTTGAATAATCTCGCAAACATTGTCAAGGTCATTTTACAGCATTCCAAAGCCTTCATAATAGTTTTACTGATAGCAGCACTAAGAAAAGGATCGTATTTCGGAAAGACGGATATATATGTCCGGGGAACAGAACACACTGGTTGAACAAGACGGATATATACGATGGCGTCTCTCAGTTAAGGGATTAATATATATTAAAAACATTCAATTTTGCTTTAATTATACCTTTATTTATGAACAAGAAGTATTTATTTAATTTAACAAATCTATTATTTTCAAATATAGAGAGCACAAAAATGTTGAAAAAATAAAATGAATCCTACCACTTTAGCTGTTAAATGTACGAAATTTAACTAAAACGAAAATGTATTGTGTAATTAAATATTCAATTTTATTTAAATTATATATGTATTCGTAAACACGAATTATTTCTCGTTAAAGTAACATTTTTTGAAATTTTGAATACAAAGTAACAAAAAAAAAAACGTTTTTATTAACGTTTGTATTTCCATTACTAAATCATACGATATACATATCTCGCTGCACATTTATCAAAATGTCTTTCAAGATCCTTTTCAGAAATTCGTAAGGAAGGATTATATAAAATAATACTTGTAAATAAATTCATTAAAAAGATTAGAGCACCCCTTAATAATTGAACTCAAAAAAATATTTCAGACTACAGTTTAAAAATTCAGAAATACAAAAATAAACCCAGAAAATTAATCCATTTTTTTTGCAGTACGAAATTATTTGCTTCTTGGTATCAGAAATTATAATTTTTTCGAACTTGAGCTTTTTATTTAATACTTTGTATTTTTGTTTTAAGTAACAAAATATAAAAATTATTTACTGCAATTGGGATTTTCTGGTTTTTTATTTATATTGAGATTTGTATTTTTGTAACAGTAAATTTAATTGTAAAAATTTTACCAGCAAAAATTTTATTTGTCCTTTATATTACTCGACAAAACTAAAACATCAATAACTTGAAATTATGAAATACCATAATAATAATTATATATTTGGGGGAGAGGTGTATGTATATACTTATCATGTCTATGAACATCTAACAAGAAAAAGCTCTGAAAAGAAACATAAATCTTAAGAAATTACCCGAATCATATTAAGTTCAGTTAAATCTTTCTAATGTAATGTAGCAGTTATATATACATTCAAAAATAAAATATGGCCTTTCACCAAAGCAAATTGCACAAGCGGGTATTTCCCAGTGATCTTCCCGTTTGACAAATGCTCGACTTCCAAACGAAAAACTGTACCAATTAATGGGCAGCCAGTTAAAAAGATTTATCGCAACCATTTAAATGGTTGTTGTTTTTTCTGTCTAAAATGTCTCTTATATCTTGTATAATTGTTCAAAAATGTCACAAAGATAACTGAGGTTTTTGCAAGATTATTTTTTGTGTTTAATGTTTATTTTTAAAAGTTATGAAAGCGATTCTATTTTGGTGTAAATGAATGAGTCAAGCAAGATCATCATAATACATTAAGTTTCTAAAAAAATTATATGAGAAACAAAATGTGAAATCCGAAAATGAATATTACATTATTCAATATATTTAGCGTAAATTACATTCTATGTATGCAGTTCTAAAATCCACTTTGTGTGACTAATGTCTTCTGAAATAATATTGTTATTTTTGGATGCATTAATTGCAATTATATAATTACTTTTTTTTGCCTTTTTTGTCATTTTACGATTCTATATTTCTTCCAAGCTCCGAAAAAATTATATAAAAGAGATTTAAAGTTAATTATGAAGCTTATATATATAGGAAGAGTAAGTGTGTGTACGTGCGAAGTCTCCAATGCAGCCAATAATGGAAAACCGTTCTCGCTTATTCTCAGAAAGGATTATTACATTTGGCGACATTTTTTATTTTAGGTGATTTCACTCCAAATATCTTTCAGCACAGTGATTTTTTCTCTAAAAACATTATTATTATTATTATTATTTAGATTTGTGATTTTATTTTGTATTTAGCAAGAAAAATAATTTGAGAAGAAAATTTAAAAGTTCTGAAGAACATCAGAAATTAATTTAATTTAGTTGAATTGACAATTTTTTTTTTGGAATTCATAAATGAAAGAGGACAGTTTAAATTTTCATGAGCATTTAATTATTATATTTTTGAATGAAAGATATGTAACACACTTTCCATGGTACACTAATTTGATATTGATATACTGGATTTGTTACCTCTAAAAGTTTTCCAGTTTACTTAAAATTATTCAAATATAATTTAAAAATTTGACCTCATAATTTTTTTATCCTTCCATCTCGATTGTTATATTTTTTTCAATTCACCTGTGTGATTTTCTTTATTTTCTGTTTTAGAAACTGAATTTTTAATAACTCTAAAAATAAGAATGCAAGAATTTAACTAAGAATTTATTCATAAATAGGTGCTTAAAAGGAATTGTATATGTATATCTCAAAAACTTCCAAGAATACATTATAGAGAATTTATATTTTATTCACAAAAAAATTCTATATTATTTCGCAAAATTTATCAGAAAAAGAAATTTAAATATTTTTTCTTAAATCTCTCTCTTTCTCTCCCCCCCTCTTTCTCTCTCTCTCTCTCTCTCACACACACACACACACACACACACACACACACACACACACACACACACACACACACACACTCTCTCTCTCTCTCTCTCTCTTAGCATTTCATACTTGAACTAACATTTTACCACCTTTTTTGTTATTTTTACTCTCTTTTTTGTATAAGATTTGGAAGCTAATTGTTGTACAAACTAAAGAGTATTTTAATTTTTATTTTGTAAAATAGCGATAATTCAAGTCTGAATTCTAATGTGTGAAAGCTACCTAGTGGGATATCAACGTATGTTGGCGTAAGACGTGGAACCATATTACCATTATTAGGGTCATTACAAACTATGGTATCCGGTGTGTGTCGAATTTATTTACCCAGATAAGTCATATTTCTTATTATTAATTAAGGGTAATTTGTTCATATTAGCTAACCGGATTAGATTTAGAATCAACTTAAATAAAAAGTTATTCATTTTTCAATGTGTCTCTTCTTTCGATTGACTCTCACATTAACACAAACTGTGTTTTGCCACAGGATGATAACCTAGAATTAACTTTTCCCGCCGAATTCGACTCCATACAACGTCACAGATTTTGAGGATTATTAAAATTCACTAGATTTAATGTACAGAAGCCTCATTTAGAGCTCATTTCGTTTTTGTCTCAAACTCACAACTTTCAGTCTGATCAGCCATCGTTAAATTTTTCATATCGCTTACGACGAATTTCTGATTCTATCCTGTATATACTTTTGTTATCAGTTTGATGCTATTTAATGATAACCAAACAAAATTCAATCCTTTAACTGCTGAGGTAAAATTGCACAATTCGATTTCCAGTGCCACCATTTACACAGGTACATTAAATTTTTTTGGTGTATTGGAAGAAAAAAAAGACACAAAATGTAAATCCTTCTCTGAAATAAGTAAATTCTTCGCAAACACTGTCAAGGTCATTGTATTGCATTCCGAAAACTTTGAAATATCTTTACAGATGGCAGCGCAATGCAAAGGTTCGTACATAGGAAAGGCGTATATACTATATACCAGTACAGTTAACGAACGCATTGGCTAAATGAGGTGTACATATACGCCCGTAGCAGTTAAGAGGTAAATAATCAATGAAAAAGTAAAATACTAAGACTTATAATTCGTGACTAGTTTTTTCATGTGTAAATGTTAAATGCTTACTTAGTAACTTGTAACTAATTATTTTAATATATTTCTTACTTAATGAAACTTGTGACGGGTGCTTACGCGTTTCACAAACCTTCTCTCAATTCCTTTAAGATTGTATTTATTTTAACCAATCCCCGCTGAGAGCCAAAAGTGTGACTTATGCAAACAAGATAGTTTCGGGTTTAGCGAGTTCGAAAAAGATATAAAAGGGAGAAATGAAATGAAGAGATGAGGATGACTACGTGGTTTGATAGAGGAGATAACTACGAGGTTGGTTAAGAAGGTGATTCTGAGAGATTAGTTTAACTAGTGAAGTTTGTTCGCCGGAGGAAGAGTATAGAAAAAGGTTCATTAATTCGGTTCGGACGGAACTGAAGATATCAAGGATTGAAGCCGCTCTTTAGATCCATCAAGTATTAAAGAATCCTGCCTTAAAAAGATATCAGGTCTGTTATTTTCATAAATTAGATATAAATGCGTAGTTTGATTGTATGCGTTATTCTCCGTAGTTTCAGTTAGTGTTCCGTCGTTCATAATTGAATTCTTATCTCACTCCACTGTAATTTGTTGTTCTTAAAGTTTGATTAATAATTGTGTATTTCTATAATAAGAAAGATTTTAATAAATAATATTGGTTTATTAATTAAGTAGTTGTTAATTATGAATCCAACATACCCGAATTTAGATAATGTGCAAAGGGGAGTTAATAATCATAGGGGTAGTGAGAGACTACGACAAACTAAAATAAATTGCAAAGTGATAACAGTATTTAATGATGAATATTTTGAAGGGAAATTTATAGAGCCCTTTAGAATAGAGAAAGAGGAGAGAAAGAGAGAGAGGAAAACTTTCAAATAAATGAAAATAAGATTTTGTTATTTATGTGTAAGACTAATCTATAAAAATTATTATCCTTCTAATCAAAGGCAATATCTATCATAAAGTAAACAAAACACGCTCTATTTTTAGAGAGTAAATGTCGTGATAGGGCTGCTATAAAACCTTCAGGGCACCGAAAGCAGGCATTATCTGAAAAACAAGGAAGATGTTATTTTTCATCCTCAAATTTATACGAAATTAAAGCAGAAAGAGGTTTAACACATGCTGTTAACTACTGGAAAAACCAACGAGAGACAGAAAGAATGCTCTGCTGTTGAAAGTATGTGAAAAACGTGATATCAAAAACATGAAACTTAACTTTCAGCTTTTCAATGAAATTAATGTGAAAACGCCATAATGGGCAACAATTTCAGGTCGACACTCGATTAGGATCACTTAAATGAATGTTTTTCTTACGATCTAAAATAAATGATAGGTTTTATGAAATGCTTTTTAAATTGTTTATCGCTGAAGGCTGATTTACTTCAGTCTTCTGGCATAGAAATGCAGTGGAACCGAAATCCACCGTTCTGATGGTATATTAATTTAAGTATGATACAAAGTGGGTGGACAAACTTGCAGCTATGAGGAGCATGAAAATTTTTTAAGCAAAAAATAATAGTTACTATCAAATTCTATCATTAGGATGTATGATAAAACTAGGGATTATGCTTCTGAAAAAAAAAAAGCAATTGCTTTTATTTTTATTTTAAAATCATCGTGATCAAAATTATCAGAAAAAAAGTGAAAAAAAAAATGGTATACTTTTAGTGTAATTATTTTATCCTCACACGATTAAAAGGTAAAACAAGTAAAAAAACACCAGTTTTTTAAAAATGTTTTATTACTTTTTGTAATTTCTGTGAGATTTGCTTATGTTTTAGTTATTTTTATCATTTCCTAAGTATAGTTTTGTTCTTTTTTATCGATTCTATTTCTTTTAGTGAACCTATGCTAATTTACTGAAGTTATGAAAGTAAGTACTAAAGTAAAAACTATTTTTCTATTTTGCTGTATAATAAAATGTTTGGACGCAGTCAAGATAATAGATTAAGATTTTGAATTTTATTGCTTATTAAAAGAAATAAATTGTTAATTATTATTATGGTTTACGTGAATAAATTTTCTGCTTGACGATATATTTATTTGTAACTTGCATATTTTGCCTATTTCTGTTAAGCTGCTTCATTTTTCTTCAACTGAGACAAACTTTTGTTTTTAGTTTTAAGCTCAGAATATAAACTCGCTTAGTTAAAAAAAATTCTTTTAGCTCTTATCTCCTTTTTTTCTGTATCTGTCTTCCAAAGAACTCTGGAACAACGAAATTAATAAAAATAAAGCTAGACTATACACATTTGATCTAAAAGTTAAAATCTCTTTCAAGATTTCTTATTTAACTCTAACATTTTTACATAATATACTACTTTGGATAAAAGTACCATTATGTTAATTCATGTAATAGGATAGAGAGAACACATTTGTGAAATGATGCATTTTAAAAATAATACAAATACAAGACAAAAACATTTGAGACATTGTGATTTATAAAAGTACACATGTTAGAAATTCAAGCAATTAGTATTTTTAAGGTATCCAAACACATTATATAAAATGATCAAATTAGGACAAAACACATATTTTTTTGTTTTTTATTTTATAGAATATAAATATCTCTTAGCTTTACACAGCATACTTTGTTTTGTTTCAACATTACCTAGAGGCCAAGTTACAAACAGTTTTTTAAAATTAGAAAAACCGGAAGGGGTCTTTAATCCACCAAATGTGGGCATTTAAATTATTTAAATCTATCATGGTGGGTCTGCGTGATAACCCAAAATACTATAAATGTATTTCCATAAAACCTTTTGTGAACCTGATATTTATATTATTTTCTAGACAGTGTACTAAAATATTTTTTATTGTATGAATATTTTTTGAGTTATGGCCCGTTATTTAAATTATGGTCTCATATAAATTGTCCAATTTCTATTATATTTACTCAATCTGCTCTAAAATTTTTAAATTTTAATAAAACATTAAGATTTTTATACATTCTCTTGATAAATACAACTGATTTGTTTTAGTAATACTTTTACTGATATAAAGTTTATTACTTTTTCTCTCTAATTGCTTTGAAGTTTTTCAAAAATACTGCTAAAATTTAAATTTTTTGTAAAATTTGGATTATTTTTTTAAAAAAATATTGTTATTTAAATATTAGTCTTTATTGGTATTGATTTCTAAAGAAGCACTTATATTGTTTTAGTATGCTATTTTTGAAAAAAAAAGTACTCCGAACATGTTTGGATATTTTAAAATATCAATTTCTGTTTAAATAGTTTATTATTTAAACGTTTATGTTTATGATTTTCTTTCGAAAATGTCTCTCACACCAATCCCGTTCACTATTATACATTTGGTTTTCATTCGAATTTACTAGTATTTTCTAATATGATAAATTAAGAGCTTTATGCTACCTGTACATATTGATAAACTAATTTGTATATTTTAATGAAACATAACCATACTCTAAAAGTAACAAATTTCTGCTAAAAATGTTTTAATTATACATTATATTTTCTTCTAGGCAAAATATTCGTAAGGAAAAAAAAAACAGGGGATGTTTTATTCAGCAAAAGATGATAAATGACACTAACAACAGGAAAATAAAACTAGCAGGATAAACAAAAGGTGACAAATTGACATAAAAATAAAAGGAAAAAGCACAAAAATGAGCGAGTACATAGCAAATGGTGCTAATGAACTCCCCAAGAATAATGCTAATATTTTATTATTGCCAAAGAAAAAAAGAACTATTTTATTAATCAACGCAAAATTTGTTATAATTGTTTTTAAATATCTACTATTTAATCTCATAAATAGTTTTATATTAATAGTTTATGTTCATACATTTATCTAATAAGATAAAAATATTCCCATAATAACTAGCTGTTAATAAAATAGAAAGCTAGTAGACTAAAGACTTATATTTTACTTCAAAATTTTGATTTAAACAGATATAACCATCTTCTAAGATGATTTTTTGCCAAGCATTTAAAACGCGTACTGTATTTATTTGAACCTAAGCCATCGTGGATTTTAAGCCGCACCTTAAATTTTCAACATGTTTTTGGGAAAAAAATAAAGAATAATGTTAAATGGTTTATTAATATCCGACATTTATACAAAATTAAAAAAAATCAAGAGAAGAACTAATTAGAAGTGAATAATTAATTTATTTTACCAGCATTGAAAACTTTTAATACATACGCCAACCTGTAATTGCTCTAATAGTCAATATAATGTTCTATTTCTCCATCTGACGAATTTTTTCTGCCTTCGATTCTAAGCCACACCCGATTTTCAGTAGCATTTTGAAAAAAAAAGTGCGGTTTAGATTGGAATAAATGCAGTAAATCGTTTCTCTTACATTTTTAGAGTTTTAAATGTAAAATGACAGATAATTCTTTGAATATTATGTATAACATTAATTTAATATTTCTAGAGCTAGTTGCACGCATTGAAAAGCTTGTAAAAAACCAGATTATCAATATATTTAGGAGTACACGAATGAATTTAACTGAAAACAAAATTTTACCAACAGAAATGCTACAATGTATACAGACATATAAAGACAACAGGTAACTATTGCTTCAAAGAAACCAAAACAGACCGCAGAAGGAGGAGAAGTACAAAAGTAATTAATTTCTTACAAGTGTGGCAAATATAAATAAAAGCTTGCGATGTATCTTTATCACAGTATGACAACTTCTTCCCAAATGGGTTCACGACGATTTCTATCCACTCGCGCAAATCAATCCAACATGAAATTGCGAAACAAACAACAACATCAAAAAAGATTGTGGCTTCAATATAAGTGTTGATTAGTTTCGGTATTAACAACAATTCGTGACAGGGTTTTGGCATTTGTGCACGATGCAGTAATCTCGAGAAAATAAGAATACAACCTCCCAGAGGAAATCTTTGCGCTGAAATTTGTATCACGTTTGGAGTGATGAGGCCGCAGCCAGACAGTTGAGAAATAAGATTTTAAACTTTTCCTATTCACGGAGAATTTATTTCCCTGTCTTAAAGTTGAAATAGTCTTCACTGGGGCTAGAAAAAAAAATGGCCTGTCAAATCAAAATTTTTTCGATTTTTTTGCTGGAGAAAATAATGGTGGCTTTTTGGGTAAATCCATTTTGTCGGATGACTATGCATTTTAAGTGTACTGCATCACTTTCTTTTGTCTGGGCAATATGGTTAAGTATTTAGGGCAAAGCTTACTTTTCAGGAGTATTACAGTCAGCAGCGCTATGAGTTACTGTTAAATCAGACAGAAAATATATGTAAAACAGCAGAAGGCTTTAAATTATCAGAAATATATTTTACAAACTGCTACTTTTTTAAATCTGTTTTTATTTAGATAAAAACACATATTTCACACATTTCCAACTACATTAAATCATGAAAATATCTTCTACTTAAAACATTGAGAACTAACAAAAGAAAAAATAACTCATCACGAATATTAATACATTTACTATATTAACATTTTAGGATCTTGGCATTGTACCATAGACTCAATGGTTTAAATTTGATGAGGTAATTTAAGCAAGACATGATTTTCTAAAGTATATTTCAATGTTTCTTTTAGCTCTTTAAAAGTTTAAAAATTATACAGGTTTAAAATTTTTTAATTTAATTTAATTATTAAAATGTAATGGCATTTTAGACCCTTTTTACTTATAATTGTTACAGTACAAAAATATTTTTTCTGGTCTTCCACCACCATTAAAAGTTATCCTATAAGTAAAGTAGGACTAAGTGACTCGAGCTACATAAAGCCCATATGTGTACTTTTTACTTTGATTTTGAGAGAAAACAGAGTAATTAGTTTCAATCTAGAGGATCACTTAAAGTGTAATGAGCATTTATTGCTGTGATGAATATTTTAGTGTTTTATTTAAGAATGACTAACTGTAGAAGGTAAGATAATTAAACTTACCAAAATTGCACATACATATTTTACATGTTTGTGTTGCTGAAATGTTTTTGTTCAGCTATATGCTGTTACTATAAGTAAAAAAAAATATATTTATCAAGGATTTTATCGGCAGAGTCTCTCAAATTTTGATATCCTTTACCAAATTTTTTCTTCATGCCAAAATTTAAATCGATATAATGGATAAAACAGATTGTCATAACAATATTTACTTATATTTGAAACATTATCTTTTGTATATTTTTAATTTTTCACTTTCATTCATTTTTCTTTCTTTCTTTTCTTTTCTTTTTTATTTAATATTATGTACATATAATTAATAATTAATAGGAATTTAATATTACTATGTACAGATTATTACATTCTTATTAAGACGGCTCATTTTAATGAATAGAAAAAATAAAACAGATTTCTCAAAAGATTTTTTTTGAAAACTTTTTAAAATTATAAAATTGAGTTTGATCTTTTGTACTATGCAAACGTCGTATTATACACGATGGCCCAAGAGGGCTTAAAATTATTTTAGAGTATTATTATGTCCCTAATTTCAAACGGTATCGAAATGATGGGCTAATGTTTACGCTATCTAATATAGTTTCTCAATAAGGGATAAAAAAAGAATTCTTATAAAAACGTCGTTAATTTTCTTAATAAGGAATATTTATGCTTTTTTTTTATTAAAATATCTTTTTAATCGTAAAATCCTTTTTTTTTTAAAAATTAATTAATAGTTCCTTAGAAAATTTTACGTATTCTTTCTAATTAACTTATGTTACTCTTCAATTTTTTAATGAAACTTCATAAAACTGCATTTTGTACATCAAGTACTATACTAAAGTATCATACTCTACATCAAAGTAAATTAAGGACACGGTAGCTTAGTGAATACAGTTAAGTACTCGTGGCCGGTATGTCATGGGTTCGAGTCCATTGAAAACCCGCAGTGTAGAGAGGGTGTTGTACTTTAAATCCCCATCTTTTTTCGTAGGAGTCGTTATTTCAAGTAGTGTCAGCTCGGGGTGTCCTCGCCCCTTGTCAGAGGTTCAAAATTACAAGGTCCGTTGCCAATAGCCCTAGTGTTGATTTACAGGGTCACATTAATGAACGCTCCCTCAAGTAAATTAAGAAAACTAGTATTGTTATAAATTTTCTCTTTTTTTTTAACAGGAAATTCATACGGCAAAACAAAATTTAGTTAATCCTATTTTCACTAAACAATATATAAATTTTATAAATATCTTCAAGATTGTATTGAAAAAAATTATTATTATCATTATTATTTTTTTTTTGTTGAAAAATTTGGTTTGTTTGTATTAACGTTTCCCTTAAGTTCTCAATGAGCTGTTGGGGTGGGACGTAGTAATTTTAAAAAATATATTTATGATACAATGATAGCAATATATCTGAGATGTTTTTTCACACACCACAAGTCCATGTAAAGACAATAAAGCCTCTTTTAATTTAAGGTATCCGACTACCTAAAACTGTGAATTTTGCCAAACAATTGACAATTTTTTTATGATTTTACTTTATAGACTGTTTTATTAGCTTTATAAAAATACCAAGTTTATTATTTTCCGTTCTCTAGAACAAAAACTATAAGTGTTTTAGTAAAAGCAGATGCCATTACTTTAAGCAAGATGTCATACTTTAAAACACGTTTTACTCGAAATGTGTGTTTTTTTTTTTTTGAAAATGCTCAGGTCAGAGCGATTGCTAAAAAAGTTTTGAAAATAATTAACTTAAATTTTTTGTGTATGTTTTGTATAATGATAGAAGCGTTTTAACTTTCAGATTTTTCAATCACTGTTTTTATTACAAAATTTAGTCCTTTCTGTTAATATAATCCCTGTTTTTTCTAAGCAAATTCATATAATAACTAAGATTAAGTGCACTAGTTTTTGTACAAATGAAAATATCTCTTATGCTGAAGGTCATTTAAAAAATAACACAGCAACACATCAGAAATGGAAAATTGAAAATTTGTTCATAAACTTTCGGTACAGAATGGGCTGCGTTTATGTTATTTTTTGTAAATTTTTACCCATTTTAGTAAAAATAATTTCTTTTTCTCTTCTTAATTTTGGCATATTTTTCTTAAAATGTATAAACAAATTTAAAAACCACAAAAAAAATCTCCATATCTCCATTTTTCTAAAAAAGTTGCAAGTAGTCGGATACCTTAATGAGCAGAAGTTTCCAATATTTCGCAGCTGACTTATTCAGGTTTCTATAACAAATGGCGCATAGTTTAAGAAATTTACGACTTATAAAAATAAATATGAATATTTTGTAACATACATTAATAATAAATATTTATTATTAATATAGGTTACAAAACCGTTACTCGTCCTTAAAAAACATACTAATGTCGTAAAACCAGATTTTTATAAAATTTGTAATCAATTATTTATTTGTATAACATTAAAAATGTTCCCTTGTCACTTCAGAGCCTCAAACAATCTGTAGACGTAATCACAAGTAAAACTAATTATTTTTTAGTTATTCCCGATAAAAAAAAGTTCAAATAAAAAGAAAAATAAATAAACTAATTGCAAATTTAAATTTACAAATAGTTACAACAGTACCGAATTACAATTAACTTGTTTAGAAAGCGGAAACAAAGCCCATCGATTTTTTTTGTTGAATCAATTGGTTTTAGTTAACTTCTAAATAGCTGTGTACACACAAAAAGAAAATGTAGTTTTAATGAATTGATCTAAGAAATTTGCTTTTTCTTTTCCGTGTATTGAATTATTGCTCCAGTTGATGTTTTAAGCGTTAGAATTTACATAAGTATGAAAATGAATTGAGGAAGAATATTTTGAAGTCACTTAGGAATTAAAGCAGAATGAATCCACTTTGATACTGTAGGTTTAAAAAAAAATCTGTGTTATTTTTAAATAATTCATACATACCATTAATTAAAAAAGTAATTAATGAACTTCTACAACAAAAATTTGGCTTTATTCATGTAATTATTTTCCACATGTCTGATTTCTCATAATAAAAAAATTTTATATTTAAAAATTTTTTAAATTATGCTTTAAATATTTTAATCACTTGGTATTTGAAAAATTAATTCCCTAATGTTAAATGATTGTCTTAAATATTTGATAATACAGAAAAAAACCGCCTCTGCACAACTTTTAAAGCTTTTTTTACTTTAATAGATAAATAATATTTTTTTTTATTTTAAAAACTCAGAATATATAATTGCTAAAATAATATAACTAGAAAAAAATGAGTTTGTAGTCTGTCTTATGAAAAAAAAAATGACTTTTTTATAAACCAAAAATTTTGCATATTATATCCATTTTCCTTAAGATTTCTTGAGTCCAAAACTTAATGTAATTTCTTCCAATAGTTCGGAGAAAACACAACTTTAAAATTACTACAAAAAATTACGGAGTTTTTTAGGAATATATACCAGTTCATAAACCTTGATCTTGATTCACTTATTAACCTGTGTTAAAAAAGAGGGAAGCTATGATGAAGAATTCACGGAAATAATATAGTACATAGTCCCTTAACAGTTTTCCCCAAATATCTTTAAAACTAATGGTTAGATTTGACAGAAATTTGGAATTTAAACTATTTAGACCATTTTCTGTTTAATTCTCTTAAAAGTTGTGTTTCATTAATAATGAGAAATATTTGTTAGAGAAGACAGTTATACTATAGTTAACTTAATTAAATAACTAAATTAAACCAATTTCATTTCTTCGTGATAGTGACATTGACTTTAACTTTCTGCAGCTGCTATGAAAATTGAGAAAATTTTAAAATGTATTTCAATTAATTTTTTGATGACTGTGTACTAGGACTCGAACTTAAACTCCATTGAAGCCCATCATAGGAAGTTATAGAAAATTAATGCTCTTTAAATTCACCTAAGATTTAATTTAGTGTTGAAGCAAGATAGATGATCGAGGTATCAACTCAGATTTTTTTCTCATCTGCTAACTTTTTAAAAAAATTAAATTTACTATAGAATGACTGATTTTATAATTTATAATCTCGTATTAATTGCAATGACTACAAACAAATTGATATTTCTCCTAATTTCCACAATATGGCCCCACAGGGACTTTAGATTTGGATCAATTTTACACATGCAAACCCTGTTCTTTCACGCGAAGCTCTTTAATGGAATCTTGTCTCAAACTCTAAACTCGATTCGCACAACAAAACATACACTCACGATCTGTTCTTCATCACTGCCTTTTCATACAGGGACGATTCTTGAAATAATGGAATCAGATATACCCGAATAGTTCACCTTTCAAAACTCCTGAACAATAAATTTGATTGGTTATTTAACTTATACTTATCTATACCTGAAGGTTTGGTTTATATTGCTGAATATTGTTCATGACCGCCAGTCTCATGAACCGCTAAATGCAACTTTTTGTAAAATTTAAGCTTTGTCTAACTTTTTTTCATTCATCTATTTTGTTGATTTTTGATTAATTTGCGAAATGATGCTGATTGACAACTACAATCCGAATTTGAGAAAACCTTTGACATTTATTTTACTATTATTTATGCTACAGAATTAAATTGCATGGATTCCAAAAAAATGTGTTATCGCTCAAATCTGATTAACAACTCAACCGGTCAATTTTTTTAACCAAAATGTTTTTAAAAAGGCACATTTTTTACTGCATATAAATAAACACCATATACTTAATAGAATGAGAAAATGGAAGAATTTTATTTTAATTTTAAAGCTTTTGAACCATTTTTTTATATGTTACAATTGTGGAACTGAAAACCTGGCAATGCTTGCTTTATTAAGTACAATCTGCATACTATGAAGAATTTTTCATAGAAAACTTTTTATGCTCGTACTTTTTCAAACGGTCGAGGGCTTTGTGGAAGTGCGTGTGCTCGTTCTAAGAATAATCCAAGTATTCAGCAGATAGTTTTGAATCTGTATCCAAATTTAACTCATCCTTTCATAGAAAAAAGTGTTTTTATTTTTTGTGTAACGGCAATTTTTCAAAAATCTTAGGTCTGAATGCAAAAGCAATGCATTCAGTAGAGCACAAATTTTAAGGATTTAAATTTGTGTTCATCAAAGAAAAATTTCCGTCTTCACCACAAAGAAAATGTCGGATGAAAAGCCTATTTCAGTACTATAGTCAAAAACTACATTACCTTTTCAAAACACTAGCACTAAGCAATATCACCATAAGAATTAAAATTACACACAAATCAAAGAAAGAAAGAAAATAACAGTGCCCGTACAGTGTACGGTCAAACCGGTTAAGGGGTTAATATGCAAAAATTATTTTCCAGTAATTTGTACCATTCATACAATATAAGAATATAAGTAATTTTTGAAGTTAATATTTACAGCAGAGAATTTCTAACACACTAATCTACACTTCGAAACGTATACTGAAGAACCTATTTTGGCTCTCTAATCTAGAGAAGACCCTTCTCACTCCTTAACACCATCAGAAGAATATTTCTCTGGAATTAATTTATAGTAATCAAGAATTATATTTATGCTAAAAAGAAGAAAGCAATCATGGGTAATAAGCAAGTAATATAAAAAAAAATTTAAGTCAATTCCTACTTAGATCAACCAAAAAAATTATTTTAGTTACTTTTTATTAAATAGTTACAATTAATATAAATATGTATATGCATATGACAGAATCACAACATTATACATGTCAATTAATTTTTATTAATTATCATTAAAGTATCGTATTGTTATAAAAAAAATCATGTATATAAAATTTCAGTTCAACTGAATGCTTTGAAACGTGATAAAAAAAAATCTTGTTAAGTTTTGACTCAAGTCGCTAAAAATGAAGCCAACGTGGCAGTAGCTGTAATTCTTTAAAAAATTAATTTCAATCAATAATTTTAATTAATTATATTTAAATTATCATATTGTTAACCAAAATAATAGTGTATAGATATTTTTAGCTCGTATGAGTGCTTTAAAATGTGAGAAAAAAACTTTTTCAAATTTTGACACAAGTCACCAAAATGGTCGCGAAGTCGCCAAAAATAATGCCAACGTGGATGTATTAGTAATTCTTTGAATAATTAGTTTTAATCAATTAATTATTATTATTTTTTATTAAATTACTGTATTGTCATCGAAAATAAGCGTGGATATAGAATTTCAGCTCAATTGAGTGTTTTAAAATGTATTTTATTAACGATTGAAAATTTGAACAAAAATATTGAGAGAGTGTGAACTAATAGTAAAATTGAAAAAAAAGTTATCACAATTAAAAAATTGATATGTGTATAATAAATTAATATTTAATCAATAATAAAATATAAATATTTTCTATATGTTTAATAAATATGAAAGAAACCTTAGACGATGGTAAAATGTAATATCTCTTGACCAAATTATATTAAAAATAAAGACTATTCCTACAAACATTTGAATAAAAATCATATTCCTATTTTGTTGTTTAATCAAATACCAAAATTAATACATTTAGTTTTGTTCATTTAACACACACCTTCTTTATGCGAATCTATCAAACTGTTTTTTTTAAATAACACTAGATTTAAGCTTTTATTCCTACTATATTGCAATTTTATTTGATTCATAGAACTAATACATATTCCTTTCGAATTTACTTGTTTCATCTTTAGGTATTGTAAGGTTCTCCTGAGGCATGCGTGATTGCATCTATGGTTGCTAACTCCACAATCAAACAATTGGCTAGTTATTTAAGACACAAAGTGCTAATTAGTAGAAATTTAATTTACAACACTTTACTATTTTAAATACTATTAGATACGAAAAATGAGCATATCTTTGATCTTCAATGAAACTTCAGCCACCTAAAAGAAACAATCTACTAGATTTCTGTAGGTGTTACTTTTCAGAGGGAATTTTTTTCTATCATTTTGCATTCATTGTAAGTTAAATAAAAATTCCACGCGAATGCTAGTCCACTTATGTGGTCAGTCGTCCGTTACTTATCGATGTGTTTTTGATAAATATAGTTGGATACTCTAACGCAAAGGGAGTTGATAGAATAAGGACGTTTAATTCTTTTCTTAATAACCTTTCGCACGAACTTCCGTTCATTTATATTTTATTCTATATAATCTTACTTAGATCTTTGTATTAGAATAATGCTAATGATATAGCAAATATTTAGGTATTTTAGAAACATATCATGTAATCAGTATCAATAATGGTTGTATAATATGACTGAGATACTGACAAAAAAAATCTCGAACATTTTAACTGTCTTTTTACTGCAGTAATGGTACTTGTATACCACATTTATAGCATTATTTGAAACATCTTTTGAAAAAATTCAACAGAGGTAAAATAGCAGCATTATTAATAACAGATAAAATAATTTGAATAGCAAGCATCAAAAAATGATTTTGAAAAATAATCTTATGCTCAATAACAGTAATGTTTATTAAACTAAAAAGAATAAAACATTAAATATTAAAGTTTCAATTGTACACTTGAACCAATTTTTCATGTAAAGCAGTGCTTCTCAAACTCTGAATGTTAGCGACCCAATATTCAGTCATGATTTTTATCGCCCCCCCATACAATAACAATGTATCGAATTCAATAATACTATACTTAGACGCTAAAGCTACAACACGACTTTAACCTCTTACGTGCAACCGACGTATAGAAACGTCTCGCTAACCAGAACGATAATAGCCCCGGACATATATATACGTCTTTCCGAAGTACGATCTTTTCTGTGCACTGCTATTCAAAAAATTATTCTGAAGGCTTTGGAATGCAATAAAAGGACATTGGTAGTGTTTGTGAAGGATTTACTTATTTCAAAGGATTTGCTTATTTATTCCTTTTCTCCCCCCCCCCATACATTACATACGAGCGCCTACTTGGAAAATGGTGGCATTGGGGAGCGATTTGCGTAACTTTTAACTTGCAGTTGAGGGATTAATTATAAACCGTAGAAATTATCAGGATAAATAATAAATTTTAGGTATCATTTTTTATATGAAAAGCTCATGGGGTCACTGGTATTTTTTAAACTTGAGCCTAACTTAGGATTTTTAAATTAATTATGAAATACATGTGCAATACTAGTACATTTATCTGTGTATTATATCAGTGTAAATGTGTATTTTATTTTTTATTATGTCAGAATGTATTTTGTTTGTTTACTTTTGATTAATGAATAATTTATTTTAACATTTTTTTTTGTTTTCGACTTTTTAATGTGCTCGCGCCCCTCGTAGAGTTATCATGCCCCCCTAGGGGGGGCGCGCCCCACAGTTTGAGAAACGCTGATGTAAAGGTAATAAACTTCTCCAACATCTTTGTGAATCATCTTCTTTCCGAAATTAATAAATTTATATATATATATATACCAACTTAAAAATGTAATATTTGCGCATTAAATTTAAATGTCTACATATATAGAAAGATTGTAGCAAAAAGTTATGTGTACCGTAAAATCCGGCGTGTAACGTGAAGCTATACTTTCAAACTGCATAATTTAATTATAAGGTATTTACATCGTATCACCCCCCTTTCTTACGAAGAAATGTGAAACGCACGTGCGCAATTATTTTCTGTTTTAAAGTAATTTATTTGAAGTGCTATACTAAGCATCAGAAACATTAGTATATTTCTAGAATCCCTTAAGACCCCTCAAGACTTAAGTGGAACCCTTCTTCCCTTTAAGTTCGGAAGGAATGCCCTTTCGTTTAAATAAACAATATTTCGATATATATATATAGAAGTCTCATTCTTTTAATGCTCATCTTTTTTCATTTTTAAAGCTCTTATTTTTATACTTGACGTGTAACGCGCACTCGTAAATTTCGATTTTATTTTTTGTGTTAAAAGTGATCACATTATACGGCGGATTTTACGGTATGTATATATATTAGGGTAGATCGAAAAAGAAGTTTTCTGGTATATAGAGGGGGAAAAATAAAAAATAATTTTTATGTCAAGTACTGCCACTAGGGGAATAAAGTCTAGGTATTGGAATTTTTTATGATAAAAAGTCAAAGTATATAGTTTCTGTTTAAAAAAAACAGGTATATTTGACATTTATTACGATGAGAAGACACCTACTAAATAGTTACAAGAAAAAACATCAGATAAATATAGAAGCTTTATATATATACATATTGTGTAGGAATTGAACAGGAGCATGATTTGTGTGTAGGGCTGCATTGTAATAACAATGCAGCCCCACACACAAATTATGCTCCTGTTCACCCGGTTTGGCTAGTTTGGCTGAAAAACCGGTTTTCGATGCCATCTTTTGTCATTGTTTTAACAGTTACATTGTTACAACAATGGAGACGAATCAAACTAGCGTCGAAAACTGGTAATAAATTTAATTTAATTAATTAACCAGTAATTAATGAATAATTATTAGAAAAAATTGTGAAAACATCAAGTTTTTTTTTTTTTTTTTTTTTTTTTTTTTTTGCATCCACTACAAGTTTAAAAAAAATTTATTTGAATTTGATAGGATAAATAGAAAGTATTTTACTAAGGACTGAAAATCTGAACAAGATAAATATATATATATATATGTATATGTATATATATATATATATATATATATATACATATACAAATATGTAGAGAAAGAGAGTGAGCTAATAGTAGGAATTGAAAAAATGTCTATATCGGTCTGATTCCACGGTGCGTGGAGAGGAAACTGCAACTATGAAATGCTGCAGTGTAGATTGTATTATTCATTCTACTCAGTTCTCATTTACCAATAATCATCATATTCAGTCACTTTTATTGTATAAAAATAATTTTATTTTGATTCTCTTTAATTTTTCGTTTGTGAAATTATAAAATAGACAAATATAATGATATTGTTGCTCTAGAAAGAAGTAGTTTTCATTGTGAGATTTAGAAGAATATGTTCTGCAAGACACGGTGTAATACATGCAAAGCTTACATGTATCTTGGAAATAAATTGAGGTTATTAAAAATATTTTTCTCTTTTATAGTAAGATATTTATTCGATTAAAAATAATGCAGTTAACGTTTTTCATCTCCCTTTTTCTATTTGCTGACAGAATCTCAGAGCCTCACACCTCAGTATAATTCAACACATATTTAAAGCATATACGTACGATTAAGGGACCACAAATATATTTTCTCTCTGTAAGAGGTTCAAGGAAAAAATAGTACTACTCTTGAAAGTTTAATTTTAGTTTTATATATGCGTAGCATAAAAAATGAGCAGAAGTATTATTGCTACGCTTCTCATCCCACTAATACAGTAAAATGACTTTTTACTTTTGCATGTATGCCGACGTACAAAAAAACGTAGGTAGTAAAGCTCAAATAAAGCTTTTTTAAATTGCGCTGTGAGTCAGACAAGTTCACTCCATTTTTTAGCATTTGTTTGATTTGGCGAGGGAACGAGCTACTTCCTTGAAAAGCCTTCAAGGTACTTTTAACAGAGGACTCATAGTTTTACACAGAAGCTATTAAGGGATCGTTTACATATTGCGATATTGAATTCTTTGTGGATATTAGTAAACATAAAACTCATTACATTTTCACTTAATGACTTGATCTTTGTTACAGACTTGCAAACAGTTTGATTTAGGTGGTTATTTTATATGGGTATTAATTTTTCCTGGCCATGAATAGTTAATTGTTAAGAAAATTTAGTCAATTCCTTGCTATCCTAGAATAATTCAAAGGAATTTTACATCATCCTGAAATTAAACAATTCTCATAGTAGATTTCGAAAATAGTATTTAAAAACGAGATAGCAATAATTTAAATTGTTTAAATTATGAAAAGAATTAAAAGAAAAATAATAAAAAACTAAAAAGGCAAATTAAAAATATTCAGAATTTATTTATAACATAAATATTTTGTGAGAATTTTTTAAAGAATGTAGTTACTAATTCAAATTCATAATTTCCTTAATAAAACTCACAGGTTTATATAAAAATAAATTATACATACACATTAATTAGAGATCACGTTTTTTTCTCTGATTGTATTTAGGTTAGTGTTTTCTCGTATTATTAGTTATTGCAATAAAACTTTTAGAGTATATTTAATTTATACACATGTATTTACATAAAAGTACATTTTTACAAGCATATTAAATTCTTTAAGGCCGGGGTACTCAACCTTTTTTATGCTGGGCCGCATACATATGTCAGCTATTTCCTGAGGGCCTCAACATGAAGATAAAGGGGGGGGGGAGAAATGCTTTAAGACCAATATAACATTGGAAATTTAAAATGTAGAAAATTGACCAAAATATTATAACTCCTGTTTTGCTTTTTTTAACAATTATATTTCTTATATTTTTAATTTTTGCCGCGATCACTAAATTAGAAACACACATTTAAGAAACACTCCTTCATAATTTTTACATCAGTAAACGGCTTCGTATGATTACCAATAATATAACAAACTTCATAGGATGTCTTTGTTACCATTGTGATATTACCACTGACAAAGCACTTAGTTGTTGTTGCAAAGATTATTCAATCACCTCTTGAAAGAGATCTTCGGGAAAAGTGTCATTGAATGATTCCTGTTTATTGGTATTTTTTAAATACAGCACTTTCGTGACAAATCAAACAATTACTGATCCATGTTTGTTTTTCACTACAAATTAGTCAACCACCCAATAGTCTTGAAACGATATATTTTTTTCTAACATTTTTCGCTTGCAAGATATGAAAGATAGTTAAAAATTAGTTCCACCCATAAAATGGTCGCTACTCCACTGCTGTCTGTTATCACTAGCCGTCAAATAGAAAAAGAATATTAATTCACACCCCGTACGACATCGACAGCAAAAAGCAAAATTGATATATTTGATTTCTTGACAAAGAATTTCCCACTAAGTTTTTAACATTTTGTTCTTAAATAACTGGATTTCTCAGAGCAATAGGCCATTACCGGGTCACTTAAATAGGCTTGGTGGGCCGCAAGTTGAGTATCACTGCTCTAAGGTTTCAAGCATTATACTCGTAAGGTAAAAAATCAATATAATTTTCCTAGCTAAATCAGCCTGAATATATAAAATATTTATTGATTATTCAAGTATAAATTAATAAAGAAATATTCCTTTACAAAATCAAATAGTATAACTATCATAACATGCTTGCATAATGTACTATTTTTATACGTATATAAGTATAAAAGCATAGAAGCTACATTATGGATTCAGGCAAGTGTAAAAGAGAAAAATAATTTCTGAAAACTATTTCCTGGATATAACGAACATGAATTTATCAAATGATGGAAGAATTTAATAAACAAGAATTGAAAAAATATTTAAGTCTGAGTAAGTTGGTTGCTGAAAGAATAACTGGTATCACATTCTCGATATTTTAAATATTTGTTACTGGGAATATTTTCATACGAATAGCTTTCAATCTATTACAAAATAAATAAGATGCTCGCACAGGCAATTCTCATCACACCAGCAATTTTGAAAGTTTTCAATTTCTTTGGAATTTCCATTTCTCTAAAGAATTTTATTTTTCAAATTGGAATTCTTGCTAAAATGCGTGACAACGTTTATTTCAATTTCCTGAAAAATAATTTCTCAGTTTTCGAGAGGTTAGTAACCTCTATAAACGATCTTTCAAAGCAAGTTGCTGTTTTTATTGAAGTTAATGCATTTTTTAACAGTAAATTTTTAACATGTCTAGAACTCAGACAAGAAGCATTTTTCTTTGGCAATCTGTACTGACCGTTCAAAACTTTAATCAAATTTCATTGTAAAAATGTAGGCTGAAGTCCTTTGCACCTATATTGTTACGTTAATGAGTCATTTGGTATTCAAAAGTTGCTTAAGCACTGCTATTCATCCAAAATGCAACTCTAAGAATGACAAGAGAAACCAAATTTATTTGAGATATAACACACAGTACACATACCGTAAAATCCGGCGTATAATGCGCACCTATACTCTCGTGCTGCAATTTTTAGTTTTAAGGTATATTCGCCGTTAACGCGCACCTCTTATTTTACGAAGAAACCTGAAATGCATAACCGCAATTCTTTTATGCTTTGAAGTCATTTATTCGAGGTATTATTCCAAACTTTAGAAAAATAGTATACTTCTAGAACTACAATTCTTTAGGTTCATAAGGAATAATGTTTCTTTTAAATAAACAGTATTTTGATGTATGTAAAACTCTAATTCTTTTCTATGCACCTTTTTCTTTATTTTTAAAGCTCTCATTTTTATACCCGGCGTATAACGTGCTCCAATAAATTTCGATCTTATTTGTGTGCTAAATGTGCGCGTTATACGCTGGATTTTACGGTATAAAGAATCGAAGGATAATACACATTTTCTGTAAGCAACATTTTCTCTTTAGTTGAATTCAGGAAAGTTCTGGAATGAATTTCGTATTCTTCTCGGAAGCATACTGAAGTTGCTAACACAAAAAACTGCACGAAAAATTAATTCTAGACTTCAAAACGGCATTCCGTTCTCCCTTAGTATTGTGCTTGTTGAGGGCACCATAATGATGTGCTCGTCTGTACACAACTAATAATAGTTTTCTTATTGGGTATACGCGTGTTGAAAACTTAACGCAATTTAGATGCTTTTTTATGGAGTTGCATTTTGGGTGGCTAGCATTGGGGAATAAAATGAGGAATTGAAATATTTATAAATGAAAGAAGTTTTTTTATTAATAAACAGAAGTTTAGGCAGATATTTTGAAATATTCCCGTATTGAAATTTTTCTTAAGTAAAGGTAATTTCCTTTTCATATAACCTGAATAATATTCGCAAGACTTGAAGTGTGTAGCATTTTTATATCTCCCAACATATGAAATTTATTTGAAAATAATTTTAAGAAATGTTATTCTTTTTTTAGGTATTGCTATTTGCGTTATAAATATATTTCATTTCCTGACTTTTATATGATTTAAAATCATATAAGTGGATTTATGCTCTCTTTTGAAGAAATGTTTTTTTAAATATTTTTTGCTTTGAAAGGAGAAATGGTGCTAAAGGGGAACGAGATCACTGAAATATGCAGCTCAGAAGAACTGATTTCTAGTGTGAGAATTCACTACACGAATATGTAAGAATAAAAAAAATGTATTTTAGGTATTTATTTCTTTGTATATTATTTTTCTTTAGTGCAAATGGCAATATGTGTGTGTGTGTGTGTGAAATTCGTAAATATAGCATGCTATTTATATATATTTATATATTTTTTTTCATACTGAGAAAATTTATGCCTTGAATTTTTATGTATTTAATGTTTTAAACATATTTAAATTTTCCTTTTAAGCATATTTAAATATTCATTAAACATATTTAAATATTCATTAAGTATATTTAAATATTCATTAAGCATATAAATATTCATTCAGTCAAATATTCATGAACTTTTAATACCATTAATAACATACCATTTTTCGAGATGAATGACATTTAGATATTATTCTTTTTGGAGCAAAAAGTTAGGTTTAAGTAACTGAAATAATATTTGATTAAAATGTCTTTTTAAAGTATAATAATGTAAGAAATATACGGGAAATTCAGTTACAGAATGATAAAATATATATTTTGTATATGTATAAGCGTATGTATGAAATATTATGTGTGCATGAAAATTTAATGAATACTTTCAGAACTTATTTAATTAAATAACATAATTACTTTTCTAACATATGGTATGTGACTTACTATAAGTATTAATCTTGGAGCTTTTTTTTAAAAGAATATTTGTTTTATAATCTAAGAGGAAGTTGGAGGGCAGTGTTTTTCTTACAAAATCTTACGTGACATATTAGTTTTGCCATAAGTCTTTGCTTATGGAAAATATTGTCTCTTTCTTTCTTTTTTTACTTTTCTTTTAGAATTATGGCTCATATTTGATCAAAGAAGTTGATATAACGCTCACCAAGCAAACAAAACAGAAACGAAAAACATTTCAGTACTTAGCTTAAAAATTAAATACATTATTTTTTATAATGAATTGGTAGTTATGATTCAGAACAGATGATATAAATCGTTGTACAGTTTATAGTTAATTTAATGAAATAGAATTTTATCTAAAGTAACACAATAAGAAAGTTTTAAACATTAAAGTATCACAGCGTTTGATACTTATTTTTTTTAGATGTACATTCCCCACTTGATTTTATCTACCATCTTGCTTCATATTACCTAACTAGAATTTTACATGGTTTATTTTTCGAAGAATCTTCCGCAAAATAGTTTTGCCATCAACAGCTGAACTTTTGATAACTGGAAGCTTGGTCACTTGTTTTTTACTTATCTTTTAGTATTTTATCTCATATTTGATCAGATAGGGTGATATTGCATTCTTCAATCAAAAAAGATTTTCCTTAGCACCAAACTTGAGAATCAATTACGCGATTTTGCGGAAAGAATTGACTGGTAAATTAGGTTCGATAGATGAGCTTGGAGGGTAAATTAACCTCAAGGGAACGGATCCATCAAGATGAAGAAGATGGATCTCTTTCCGAGTTCTCAATCTGTCTCTTGTCAATGCTTCATAATTGCTCTTAAATCGAGCTCTGTGCTTTATTAGCTTCGAGATTGGCTAGTTATCAGATGCTCGATCGATGTCATTCCGTAATTTTATACCAGATTTAATGGGGAGAGCGTTGATTACATTTTTATGATAACCAATACTTTAGTGTAGTGTCTGTTTACCAAAGAAACACCCATCTCCGTTCAAATGCTATTACTCGGTCTATCAAGTTTTTTTCACTCATAGTTGTAGCTGAAATAGATTGTCTTTAAATTTTGGAAAACAGCTTGTTAAGCTTTTTTTTTCCAAAATGCAATTAAAATACCTAAATTGTTTTTGAACTTATAATATTGCGATAAATCAGTCTCAATTAAGATCTTGACCATAAAGTTATTAAATAAATAGAAGCAAATTGTGTTAGTTACGTAGTTCCTATATTTTTAATCAACTAAAAGCAATTTATTAAAAGAAATTGCTTAGTCAATAAAAAAAGTAAAGTATGTGACTCAGCCTATGACTGATATGAAAGCTTATAGGTACAACTATCACTTTTAGCTTATTTAAGCTTATTTGAAACTGTACAAGTTCTAACCTTTTAAAAATAGTTAAAGTTAGAGCGTTCATAGAATTACGCAAGTTGATAAACTGTAACTTTCATTTTTTAAAATAATTTTGGAGATACGAGACAAAAATGAAAAATAATGATAAAAAACAAATATAAGTATTTTTAAGACATAAACCTGAAAGGTACAATTTACTACGGAAAAGAAAAAAGGGCTTTTTCTCTAAGAATAAAAAAATATATTTGATGATCTAAGTAGCATAATTTTGAGAATAATATTCGAGTAATATAAAACTTTTTTGCAAATTTATTTTGTAAATTTAGTGAAAATTCTGAATAAACCTATATTATCATTTAATTGAATCATTTCTTTCTAAGACATGGGAGCATTTTAATATTATGTATATACATCAATGATGCATTCTGCTTTTCGTTTATAAATGCAATAAAAGGCGTTGCCAAGAAGTTTGTGTGGAGTTGATGTTCAGAGAGACCAAACGAATGAACAAAAATTTTATTTAAAAATATTTACATTTCACAAGAAGAGATCTGAAAATGATTATTTTGGAGCTTATATTGTAGGTCCTTGAAAACGATATTATTTTTGGAAAAAAAAGACGTTATGAATATAATTAGAATCAAACACCTTTAGGGGAAGCAGAAATTTTGCGAATGATTCTATAGGAGTAAAATTACATGTGGAAAACCTATTCGACTTATTTTCTGAATTTTTTTAAGAAAAAAAATTAAAATTTTATTTTGTATATTCAACAAAATGGTTCTAATATTACATGCTTACAAAAAATAAATAGATGAATTACATGTAATACCTTGAAAATGATCGGCAACTAGAAATATTTTTTAATGTTTTTCATGTTATACTCAGCGGAAATTTTTAAATTGTGTTTGATTTTCTTATTTATTATTGACTTTGATTAGAAGTAAATACAGTAGTATTAACAAAACTTTTTGGAATTTTAAGTCACTGCTAGATGACGCATACAAAATTTTTATATTTATTATTTGAAGAACTTTGAAACTTAGTCATATTTTACCTTCATTGTATACCCATTACTCTATATGAAAGAGTTCGGAAGAATCAAGGCATGTATGTGTGACCCTCTGAATTCATGAACTGGAAACCGCCTTACGCAACTCTTTCGTAGTTTCTAAGATTACATAGGTTACTGTTTTCTGTTATGAGTTTTTAATATTTTCTGCTGTTTTTCAGTCTCTTAAATAAACTAAAAAGATGAATGTAATTAGTTAATAAAAATGATTCTTTAATTAAATAAGACAACAAAGACAATTATTCAATTAAATGTGAATACAAAGCTAATTAATAAGTTAACATTGCAACGGGTCTATTCGTGATTCTTCCACAAATCCTCTTGGGTAAAATTAATCTCTAACTGTGAGTTCAGTTGAAAACCTTTCTCGGTGAAGAAAACGAGATTTAGGCAAATGAGTATTTCAATTTAAGCGTTGGCATCAAAGTACGCTAGGATGGTTGATAGTTGACGGTTGAAAGCGGATATTGAATTGTAAATAAGATTACGACCGGAGGACGTATAGTTAAGCAAGTCATCTAAAGAGAATACAAACGTAGGAGTCAGGAGCGCTCCAGTATTCAAATATGTGCTTTTATTTATATGATAGTTAAATTAATCCTATGCGATTGCTGTTCCAGGTTTCATGTTTATATATATATATATATTATATATATATATATATATATATATATATATAATGCATTACCTCCCTTTAATTGTGTTGCGTGATTAAGTATAGGTATTAATAAAACTGTGTTTAAAGTACTATGGCTGATCTTTTCTCGAACCCCCAAACACTAACGACCTAACATGGCAATAAAGATAAAAACCAAATACGATATATTTTCTTAAAAAATTTAAATAATTAATGATGTGGCAAACGATTGTACAGTTAATTATTCTGAATATATGTGAAAAAAAGCGTAATATATTTTAAGTTTTCGAGTTGCAGAAATTTTTTTTAACCATCTAAAGTATACATTTTTGTAATCAATGAAGTTAGTCCAAAAGGGAATAAAATCACTTTTTGTGATAACTTTTCTTAATCAAACTTATTATACCAAATAAAATTTCATTTACAAATTTATTGTTTTACTGTGTAAGTATCTGCTAAATGTTACAATAAAAGTCAGAGCAAGTGCATTGTAATTAAAACATTAGGTAAAACGGGTTATTTATTGTAAGAAAGAATTGGTGTTACTTGATACAGGAATATCTTTTACTCTCTCCACTCCACACGTGTGTTTGTAAATGTTATGCAATAAACTTAGAAACTTAAGAATTTTTTTATGATTACCGTAAATATAATATAGTTTATTGAAGAACTCATATTGAATGTATAAAGTTCAAAAGTAATTCTTCTGTAGACCATAGCTAATGCAGATAGATTTAGCATAATGTTTTTATGGAAAAGTTTTCTTTTTTTATTAGCACATTTAGCAGTCTTTCATTCATTTTCCACGATTTAACACAGTAGATAATAATCTCTCTTTCAGTGTTCTTACAAATGACATCATTCATTGAAGAAGATCATGGTATGTTGCGTATGATCAAGGGGTGCATGCGATCATCATGTAATCTATCCAAAACGACAGAAAAACCCCTCGGGGTCGAATAAAAAGGAGGGAGAAAGAGGTGGAATAAATGGAGTAAAGTGATAAAAGATGATGAATGTCCAAAAAGTTTAGAATGCTACTGGCAAAAGCTACGAAAACTTGCGTAAATGAAAGATGGTATTGTGTAGAACAAGTTTCTTTTTTGCTTGCGGAAATATCTGCCGTCTGGCTTGGGGATATATCGATATAAACAGCGCTCAATAGAAATAAAAACTCACAATGGGAGATAATACACCGAAAATGTTTTTTCAATAGGTTTCAGATATAATAAATGTATTAATCTATATTAAGGGAAATGAAAATAACTCCCCCTCCCCTCGAGAATGAGAGATTCTACTTTTTAAGGGCTTTTCTTCATTTCTTCTATTTTGTCAAATTTCATTTTCTCCCTATCATGTTTACAGCATGTAAGGATTTTTTCTTAATGATACCGTCGAATAATCTATTGAATTTAATATTTTAGAGGATTTATATGATTCTTGTGTTGAGCATGGTAAGCTGAAAAGTACCATTTATTCCTCGAGTTTTCATCAATATGTAGAATAAGAAAGTGATTTTGTAAATTTTGTTAACAATTTTCTAGCGATACTTTAATTTTTTTACAATACAATAACTCTATAGAGAATCCAATTAATTCCTTTAGTAAAAGATCTGTTTTCAATAAACATAACAAACTTTAAATGTTTCTGCTAAACATTTTTGCATTTTCAGCATTTGTGCTCAGTATTTAAGGTATCCGATTACGTTCAGAACTATGGTTTTGAAAATGCGCATTAATGAATAATGTTTTTGATATTTAATGTTTAGAAAATTAAAATAAACACATAAAAATGTTTTAAGAATATTACTACAAGAAAAAATTACTTAAATATAATTTTTTTGTCAAAATATGAAGAAAGAATGACATATTTTCGAAACATTCTCCTTTTATGGAAAATGCTTCTCTTTTTTTATATTTTGCTTATATATAGCCAAGACTTCTCTACAGAGCCCGAACTAGGATTTTTGAAAAAAATCGCATTATTTTTAGAGTTACGACCAATTGAAGTAATAACCGATGTTTTTTCTTCCTTACAATTCTCTATTCTGATGTATTAAAATATGAATAAAAATTCACTTCTAAATAATATATTTCAAAAATTCTAGTTCAGGCTCTGTAGAGAAGTCTTAACTATATATAATGAAAATATTATTATTATAGAAGCCTTTTCCATAAAAGAGGAATTTTTTGAAAATATGTCACTCTTTTTTCATTTTTGCCAAAAAATTGCATTTTAATTTTTTTTCTTGTAATAACATTCTTAAAACAATTTTATACGTGTATTCTATTCTAAGTGACACTAAATATTAACAAATATTCGCTTGTACGCTTTTGCAAAATCACGGTTCCGAACGTAGTTGGATATCTTAATTCCTTTAGCGAAAGCTCTGTTTTCACAACAGTCATAATAAATTCAATGTATTTCAGCCAAACATTTTTACATTCCCAGCATCTCTGAGTGTCTTATAATTAATTTTAAAGTTAATTAAATGATAAGTATACAAAACTTTATTTATAACTGCGAGTGTGTTTTAACCAGTCTTCCTATTTAGTTCTTAAGATTTCTAATATTCACAAGCATGATTTGGAACGATAGATTCAAATCATGCACATGCAAATAATTTTAAATAGGAAAAAAATTGAATTTATCACATGGATTATAATTTATTTTTTCAGCATAATTTTCTTAACAAAAATATATTTTCCTTTCATACTTTTCCGTTTATTTTTCATTTGAATTCCTTTGTACAATTTTTAAATATTCTTAACTATTATTTATGCAAAATGCAGCCTAAAACAAATTATATCGTGATCAAGCAACAGCGAAATGTGTTCTTATTTGACATTTGAGGATTAATGGCTTAGCTTTAAAAAGAAAACTGAAATATTTGGAATAATCGTTCCCAAATACGTTAGTTCATCAAGCAGGTTAACTAGTTGCATAAATACAATAAAACTTTTAAGTTAAAATGCTTTATCACACTTATAGTTTCTGAAAAAACCCACTAGAGTTGACTTATCCTGACAGATCGTTAATATGAAATGATAGAGAGCCTCTTGTATCTGAAATCTTACAAACTTTATTCAAAAAGTTATATTTGAATAATTATTTGGCAAACATGAAGATATTGAGAAACTATTCATTTCTGACACACAGGTGGATATTCTTGTCAAAAGCGATACATAAATATTAGCGATCAGATCAAATAAATCATTTCAGCCATCAGTCCAATGAAGCGTATCTTACTTTGCATCGGCTCACGTTTTTGGGAGAAGAAACACCCAATCTGTCAAACAAATTATTGCAGGCAATTTGGCAAGCTATTTTTTTCATAAAAACATTGTAAAAGACGTTGGACAACTGAATCATTAATTTTACATACTTTACAAAGGACGTGATAAGTCCTTCCCGCTTCGCCATCTTTAACTTTCAAATAACCCCTCCCACTAGTTGCCGATTAAGCATTTAAGATATCCACGAGTGGAGATTAACCTTTCGCACAAGGAAGAAAGAGTCAAGGCACTCCCTGAGAAGGCTAATAGTGGACTTATGTTGAATGTGTGACAACACTTAATTAACTTTTCAACGGACTCAGCGGTATTTGTATAAAATGATGAAAACATCTGGTAATCGATTATTTGCTGATTTACAGTATTTTCGGTAATTCTACAAATTTTGAACTTTTAGTCATATTTGGCTCTGTGTTTGTGTATTTTAATGTGAGTTTAATTTGAGTAACGTCTTTAAATTTTTGCCTAATGATTACTTCTTAGATTCTCTTAAAAATTGGACAAATTCAAATAATTTATACAAAGAAACTCATATTATAATGAAGATTGAGTTGTGCTGAAGTACATTTGAAGCTCTTAGACAAATGAAGAATGTACAAATGAAGTTAAGGCACTCCCTGAGAAGGCTAATAATGGATTTATGTTGAATGTGTGACAACACTTAAATAACTTTTCAAGGGACTCAGCGGTATTTGTATAAAATGATGAAAACATCTAGTGATTGATTATTTACTGATTTACTGTATTTTCGGGAATTCTATGAATTTGAACTTTTGTCATATTTGACACTGTATTTTAGTGTGTGTTTAGTTTGAACTAAAAATCATGCCTAACGATTACATTTAGATTCTTTTAAAAATTGGACAAATTCAAATAGTTTATATAAAAAAAAAGCACTCATATTTTATGATGATTGAGTTGTACTTAGGCAAATGAAGAAGGTACATAACTGGTTTGGGTTTACTAAAGCTGCATGAAAGCAATGCGAAGGCTATTGGTTATAGGTTTCGTAATTTTGAGCAACGGCCAAATGACTAGATAACTTCAAGCTGTTACCCCATTTGCCTTACTTCTACATCCCATCACGGGAATAATTTAAGGCCAAGTTTCGCCTCATGTATAGTGGACTCCCATTGCTCTTAAAGGAACCAGGATTCGAGTCCGAGGTTCAACTTGAAATTTGCCACTCAAGAGATTCGAGATGGTTTTCTCTCGGTTTTGCTGACCACAAACATAGAACTGAGTAATTGAAGATAAAGCAAAGAATGCTAGACATTTTTGAAAACTTTTAAATGATTTATTATGTAAATAATGAATACGAAATTCTGTACATATTTAATTTACACTTAAGGCTCTATTGATTATTTATTGGCATTTGATCTTAAAGCAACAAAACGATTACCGGTGACGAACATCAAAGATGCCAGGACTTGAATCCCTGACTGGATAAAAACAACACCGAGTATAAGTTCGCTAATTTGATCCTTGAGCTACTACGGCCACATAATTTAGACTCAAAAGAATTTTAATTCATTGAAAGTTTTATTTATTTAATTTTTATAATCTGAAGCATTTTTTTCGCTTAAGTTTGTACTTTTTCGAATTTTGGATTAATATTTTAAGGCACGAGATATTTGCATTTGTGAAACAATAAACTATTTTTTGTAAGAAAGGATGAACTAATTGTGTATGTGTATGTGCGAATAATTGTTGCCTAAATTCTTTTTTTTTAAAAAATTCACCTTAATCCTTATTTTTGTGTCATTAGAATAATAACTATACATGTAGGTAAGTACCGGATACAATTATTTTCATCCAGTGATGAAGCAGATTTGAAATTATTTTACAAAATCCTTAATTGTTAAGTATTTTTTGTAAATGTTTAAATTTAGTTACACTCTTGTATACGGTGCATTCTTTTCAGTCTTAGCAACGTTATGAAATTAATTAGGCATTTTTCTCTCTTTCTGGTAAAACATTATAATTATAAGTTTCTTTTAGGTGAGTTCCACAACAATTTTCTTCCACCAAGAAAGAGAACCTTGTGTATACCGTTTCATTCAGCTCTTGATACTCAAGAATAAACGGAACATGGTTATTATAATTATTTTTTTGCTGAGCATCTAAATTATTTGTTTTAATAGAAGCAAGAATATGTCTGAAATGTGTTTTATTATCATTATGAAACATTTTATAAAGGAACCATTACTCATATTTGTAAGATGCATTCCTTTCTTTTAAATCATGAACTAATATTTAAAAAATGTTATTTTTATCTTGATTTAATAATTAAATATTTTTAAGTTACGAAAAGAATTTCTTATATCATGAAGAAAGTAAGTAGCAGTATTAAAAGTATATAAATATTTTACATATTCTTATATATTTGCTTTATTGAATTACCTTATAATTTATTTATTGCTAATAAATTATTGTGAATAAATCATAAAAATTTTAAAATTGAGATCCAAATCCGCTACATTATTAGTTATAGTATGGCTTATGACTTATAAATATGGAAGTGACGGTTGTAGTTTTGTTTCATATTAAAAAATCGTTGGAATAATTCTGAGTTTGAAAATTATAAGAATATAAATGCTGCAAATGGACTAATAAAAACAACTAGTAAAATGGTCAATAAAAATAATTTCATTCTAAGTTTCATGCAATGTTAGTTTTTACTGTAGAATTAACCTTTTTAAAGTCTCAATAAATTATTTAACCTGATAAAAAAGAAAAGAAATGTATCTATATTATATCGTTACGTTTCTGAAAATTAGATGTTATAGGATCGGTTTTTTTAAATTTTGATTTATGTTTGTATTGCAGTCCTCTTAAATTTTTAAGGAACAATGAAATTAGATAATTTTAATTTTAAAATGTTTAAATAATGAGTGGTTTTAAATTAAATGTTTCCATCAGTAAGAGAGAAAGAGATATTAGTTAATATATGTTTTATGCAGTTAAATTGAATTGTTAGAAATAAATTTCTTGAAGGCTTACAAACAGTTAATGTTGATGTGAGAGGTTATGGAATATATATCTTTTCGTAAAATTTTAAATTTCACGAACTAAAAGAAGGTTTTCATCTATTTAAATATACTTTTTACTTATATGTGACGCCCTACAAATTTCAATAAAATTCATAGATTTTAAAAATGTCGCATTTTGAAACTCCTAAAAATAGAAAGGTGGTTTTATAAGAGAGACTGTTACTATAATAACGTTTAAGATTATATTGAGATAGTATTAGAAAATACGGATCTTACTGACTCATTCGTAACTATTCAAAATGGAATTTGCAACTTTGTAAATCATAAGAAGCAAAGCAATGTTATGTTGTAAATGTTTCTTTTTATTTGCCTGAATTCGTAAGCTTTCAGCTGTTAGTATTGCTACTTCTACTGTCTTCAATGATACCATTATATTCTTCAAGTAATGATACTTAGAACTTCAACTTCCTCTATATTTCCATTAATAAAGAAAAAGTGCCTCATAGGCAAAAGTGCATGTTACATGCTTCGATAATTTTTGCTCTGAAATAAGCAGAAAAATTATTTTCTTTTCTTTCTGCAGATATTTTTTACTGTTGTTTTTCTTATTTTTTTCTGTTGAAGCAGAACAAAACTCGCCACAGGCTTTAATTACAGTAACGTTAAGCAGTTCCAAATTACTCTTAATATATCGTCTTAATACTTCTTTTTTTGTTTTTATGCAACCCCGTAATTGTTCCAACCGACTGAAAATAACCGAGAGTAGGTAAAAAGAAAGAGAGTACTAATTATTAATTCACTGTGACCCATTTTTATTTTTAGATCTTTTCGAGATATAGTTTTTTTTTTAATCTTCAGATTTTTCATTCCTTGGTAAAGTTACAAGTGTGAGAAAAATCTAGGCTTCATCTTAACTTTTCTGAAATATTTGATTTATGGCTGCAAATGTTTTCCGAGATCATTACACATTTCTGTTAAGAAGACAAAAACTTTGTTACACTTGCTTATTTATGCGAACTACTATGCTCAAATATCTATCGTTAAGTGAACATTTTGATGTATGGAGTTGGACAATGGCTTTGTTTGGCGGCATTTAGGAAAACAAAATTTATTTGTTGCTTAATAATGTAATACTTTAGTCCATTCTGGGAGTTCAGTTAATTCGTTGAGTGCATAAAGGCACGCTTACAGCTCAGATATCTTGGCGCTTATCCAAAGGAGTTGTTCTTCCATTTCCTCAAGTGCTTTGCTTCTGGATGCACATCATTTCTGAAAGCTGGGATCATTTTAAACTCACTTCGGCGCTGCTTTTTTTTTTGTTTGGAGCCAAAAAAATGCAGTACCTTGAAAGAGGGAAGAAATAAAATGTAGATTTATAGAAGAACAGAATGCCATCATTTACTTTTTTCACCCGGAATGTTAATTGCATTCTTCTTGCTCAACATATTTGGCTGCTAAATGTTTAAATTAAAAAGAAGGGAGAAATGCATTCAGCTTAAAAGTTTTCTATTTTAATTCGATATATATATATTGGGTAATACGAAAATTAAGCTTTTTGCCTTACTTTTTTCAAATTTACTTCTCAAAGGATCGGAGTTTTTAAGTTCAATTTACTCTTGGAAATTTTAATTTAAATTATAATATAAGGCTAGAAAATAATTTTGAAAGCATTTCGCGATGGTACAATGATCCATTTCTTATTCCTATAATTTATAGGATTTATAGAATACCTTTGAAAATAAACATTCGCTAATTTTATTTCAGTGACTCAAATATAAAATAAGAAATCCGAAAAAAAAATATTCCGCATTTGGGTCCTGTTCTTTAACATTAGCCGAAGACAACCTTGAGCCAAAACAGTACGACGCATGTGCAGAATTCGTAATATCTTGATATATAAAATATGAATAATCAACATTCTCCCCATCCCTTAGTGTGTCCTAGTAAAATTATCAAACGTTGACTGGTCCGTCACGACAGAAAGGTTGGGAAACACTGCTCTAATGTATAGTCCCTAGAGAAAGAAAATAGTTGTAAATTCTTTAAAAAAATAACTGCAGTTTTAACGAAGTGAATCTGTCATTGTAACAGTTTAAATACAGTTAAATTGTTTAAACAAATGCAGTTAATGCTCAGTATTACACTAAGTAATGTACAATAAATGATTAATGCAGCTTGCAACTATTGTGCAAAATTTAAGCAGCTTTTCTAAATTTCTTCCTAATTGGGCAAACAAATTACTCGGAAACACGAAATTCAAACTACAGAGATGCAATAGAGTACTTAAAGGATGAAGAGAGAACAATATCAGAAAAATAAATAGGACGCATTCAGAACGGAGCGAGGCAAAAAAGGCTTTGTAGACAGAATTGACTGAAGACGTTTGCTGCATGCAACTGTTAAGCAAATTTACCCGTTTAATGATTCTGATTTCTTTCCACCTTTAAGATGATATATCAGTCATCGTTTTGTTTTGTCGATCCCATTGCTAACCTTTCTTAGAACTATAACCGCGTTGTTTGGAAATTTCTCCAAGCTCACGATACAGCACTTTTTTAATTCCTAACTCTAGTGCAACACTTGTCACGCTACGCCCTTCTTCAAGCTTGCCGATCAGTCTACCACGTGTAAAGCATTCTGATGGTTTCTTGTAGCCATGCCACACACACGATCATGTATTCACCAGGAATGAATGCCTGGACATGCATTTTTTTCCTTCTCTTAGCACTTAGAGCTCTGACTCTACACATTTTGTGTGCCCTCACATCACCTATGACGTCATGCTCCTAATATTTGCATATGCATCACCTTTCGACTCGTTTGGCTTTTCATAATACTAATTACAAAACGTTATTTTCTAAAATACCATGGCTGTATGCTGAAAAATGACTCAGTTGCTTAAGTTTTCTGCAGTAATGAAAAAGCAACAACATTTGTTTAACAAAATTTAATTAAATCGTGATTTTAAATTAGATTATGGTGTGTCATGCATATTAATGAGGGCATTGATAAGTCAGAAACTAAACTAATTTCAAATGAGATGTGTTGGTGTGTTTCAAAAGTGCGAAAGAGCAAACGATAAATGTGAGCAGTTCTTTATCAAACAACCTTAACCTTGAGATTTAATCACATCTTGAAAATCTTAATGTAGTGTCTGAATGACATATAAATTTCTCCTTTGTTTCATTGTTTCGCAACATACTAAAAAAAGAGTAAATATGCATATGTTTTATAATTTTTTTACTTATCCACTAGCACAATTATTACCATTTCACCTGGCGGATGCTAAGATGATAAGTTATAATGACAGATATCAAATTACTTACATTTGAGATGATAATTATATTCAAATAACAGTTTTTTTTCAGCTGACAATTTTATGTAATCATTGTGTTTCTCACACTTACTTTATTTTTTTCAGTTATTTTGTATGTAGAAATATAGGAAGCCTTTTTATTCTTATTGTCTTTTTATCAGTTATATCCTTCTTAAAATACATACTCTAGTATTAGGAAAAACAGCTTTCATCATTCACTAAAAATAAGCTTGAATTAATTGGATCAGGAACGAAGAACGTTAGACGAATTAATAAGAGAAAAACTTGAAGTTATACAACTAGAGTTTATTTTTAATGTTTATTTATACGCATATGAAGATCTCTTGAAAAAATACGCCCTTAAATTTAATGGTAATTCCTTACAAAGAGTTAGATTTTATAAAAAAATGTGGCAGCGAAATTTATAAGACAATTTTGGAATCTGAAGATTAAATGAAATATAAACGTCAAGCACTTAAATGAGAACACAAAACTTGGAACTTTTCAAATTTTTAACTAACGGAAGAGAAATTTTGTAGTGTACTAACTACAGGAATACCTCATTAAGTATGGTTAATAGGTTTCTGGAAAGTACTGTGCTAAATGACCCCGTGTAGAATGAACGAATTACTTATTTCTACAGGAAAATTAGTAATTCTTTCCTTTCAAATTTTGTTAAAAAGAAAAATGAAAAAAAATTTATATTTAACTAAAATTAATGAAAAATAGTAAGATGATAAAAAAATGAAACACTTTATTGCTTAATAAGTTCACATAATGGTAATTTAATTTTTTTTACTAGAAAATCAGCCAAAGCTCTCTGGCACTAATTTTTTTTCTCTTCTTACATCATGCGACAACACAGAATATTATTTTCTAAGCTTTGATTTTTGTTTTGAAGCTTCGATTTTCATCTGGTTCTAGTTTCACAACGTTTGCTGTGATTATCCATTTCAGAATCTAAGCCACAAAAATCACCAACAAGATGAAAAAGAATGTATTTCTACACAAAGAAATTATTAATATTATTAATATCATTTAACACACGGGTTTTCATATTTTCTCTCATTTCATTCCATACATGTTTAATATTCTCAATAATATTTCGTAATTTTTCCAAAATGCGGCCAAGGAACAAACGTTTCACTAGAAGTTGCTTAAGGGAATATTTTTTTTTTGAAAGAAAATATTATTATATAAAAGGAACATGTGTGCTGGTGGGAATATTTGGGAACAAAATTATTCTAAAAGCGTAATATTGCACTTCTCAATCGATACTGATTGAATTTTTTTTACTTAAAGAATATTAACCGTACTATATCGGGATCACGCTGAGTGAAGTCGCACTAAGCGAGGTAAAAAATACTATTTTATAAAGTACTTGAAAAAAAAAGTACTATAGTATACTAAAAAGGGTTTTATAAAGTACTTTACGTTACTTGAAATATGGCATAATTCATAGAAAACTCCCTTAGATATATGGGGCTAGTTTAAGAATACCCCATTTTTATCTAATAGCAGCATATTTAAAGAATTATTTTTTCAGAGTAAGTAAAAACTTTTCTACACATTACGTCAAAAATAAGGTCAATAATTTATTCCTCAAATTCCATTAATTAATACCGTAATTAATTTATATGTATTATTTATTTCACATAAAGAAAACATTATAATTTGAATTATTTTAATTAATCCATGGAATAAACAAAGTAAGTAAAATGTTTTTTCAGATTACAGATAGTTATCAGGAATATATACATTTGTCTTTGGTCTTGGTTGGTATTCCTTAAACAGTTACGAATTTTGGGATATAAATAGAAGTCTCTAAGAGCTATCTAGAAGATAAATCTTCTAAGGAATCGTGAGTAAAACCTTTTGATTAATAAACAGATCGAAGAAGTGCCACTAAAGCTGGAGTGTTTTAACGCAATCATAACAAATCTTAAGTTTATTTAAAAAACATCTGATGTTTTTGAAGTAGATGATAAGCTTGCTTTTCATACAAAATGCATTTATTACGAATATACAAGTATAAAGTGGACTGTTTACAGAGAGAGAGGCTCATTCACTTGAAAAAAAGGATGTATGTTTCATAATTACTATAAAAATGAAAGTTTACGGAAGAAGTGAACAGAAAGGAGATTGTTTCCACGCATTTATTAGATGTGCTTGTAGAATATTTAAAATAAATTCTAATTGATGAAATCAATGATAAAAAGCACAGTACTTTTTTTTAATGTAAAGTTTTACTATAATTCACTGAATATTTTTCAAAACAATCATTTTTTGTAATTAGCCTTAGTACAATTACTTTTAAAAGAGAACTTTCTTTTTGGTAGGAGTAATTAACTTTAAAAGGTAAATACATTTTTATAAATTAATTACAATTACAATTGAACACATATTTTAATTTTAAATGTATTATGTATTCAATTGACATTAATTTGATATTAATGCGCAGAGCTGTTGTTACAAATTTATTATTATTACTTGTATAGTTTTTTTTCTAGAGTTAAAGATAAACTTTAATAAGGATTTTTTTTCCAAAACAGAGCGACAGATTTTTTTTTGGTGAAGCTTTGTCAACATCTCACAAACATGAATTTGTGCAAAAAGAAAAAATTTCCCGGACAGGAAGCAAAAACTTACCAAAAAAGATAACAAAAAAAAACAAAAATTCCCGAAAAGAAAAATTTAACAAGAAGCTTCCTCTAACCTAGGGAGACTACGTTAGAGAAGAAAAACAGTAATAAAACAGCTCTTCTCCACTAGTTTTTACATAGCTGAAAATTACTTCAAACATTAACCGAACAACGTTTTGATGAAAAAAAGTCCTATTCTTACCATAATCACAAGGTTTCGCTGATACTTCCCTCTATAAACTTTATAACCGTCTTTTTTATCCAATTAAAAAACAAACAAGACGAGATAATACTTTCCCTGAAGAAATTTAAATTAGGCTTTTAACGTCAACTTCCGTTTCTGTATTTTTTTTTAAAATCTCGGGGAAATATATATTATCGTAAAAGCGATTCTCGCTTCGATTGGACCTTTTGTTGCGGGAACATTTTCGCTACAAAAATAACGAGGATAATGGCAAAAAAGGGGAAAAAACTGGAGAAAAAAAAAATGGAACATTCAAGCAACTTGCATGTAAGACTTTCAAAAAACGTTCATAAAAACTAACTGATATCATTGCTTATTCACTTATTATAAATTATTGATATACAGGATATTAGGAGGAAAGAAATACACAGTGGGAGGGCTATTTGTTGAAATTCACGGAGTTCGAAACCCATTCATAAAGATTTGAAGATATATATTGACGCAGAGAATTCATTGGGCAGGAAAAAATTGGATTCTATCCAGTTATTTTGAATATACCAATCAGAATCCTTTGGAGCGGAACTAAAAAGAAAACACGGAACGGGAAACGTTATCTCTCAATCCATGGTGAGCTCCGTTATCTGGTTTCACTACTCTTTTATCTTTCGAACAAAAGTTTTTTATCCTTCTTTTATTCACTGCTTTAACTAAATAGCTATATCAATATTTTTTCGCCGCACGGAATCGTATAAAATAGGTACAGTAAATAAAGAACAAATATGTGGCTTCATTCAGAAATAATGACAATGTAAATGCTCAGATCAAATTCCCCGGCGAAATGTCTGGAAAAACTTAATTTATTATTTGAATGAGTGAATTTGAACAAGAATGCAAATTTATAGCTTCTGCATATCTGTAAATATTTTTTTTTAAAAAAAAGAGTCAGATTGTGCTTAAGGCAATAAAGCTTTGAATCCAGTTAGAGCATAAAATATAATGGAACAAACTGGTATCGCTGTTTTTAGATAAAAGTATCATAATTTCTCAATTTTATAAATGCAGATTTCTCCAGAATGGTATAGGATGAACCAAAAGTCTTTCGCCTTGATTATAAATATATATTGTGCTCGAACTGTTGTAATTAGACATATTTTTTGTTCGGATATATTATAAGTACTGTTATGAATTTTTTTAAGACCATTTACCTCAGTAAACTGCAACGTGTGTCCCCTTGGTAGCTCGGATGTCTAGGAGGTATTCCAGTTCCCGCCGAGTGTTCTTAAACGTGTCTTCTGTTACGCTGCCTGTTTCTCTCAGCATTTCATACCATAGTTTTATTAATTTTTCATCAACGTCTAAATTAATACTGAATATAAACGGGTGAATTCGTTTCCTGAAACCAAAGCACACATTGGGCTTTCTCTTAAATCGACGTCATTTCGGTTTCGTCACAAATGTTTCTCTGAGTCCCTCTTGAAGGAAAACTCATGTCATCTATTGCACAAAAAACTATTAAAATTGACCTAACAGTCATTTAAAAGTTATATTATTATATTAAAAGTTATTTTAATGAATTTTTATAACTAGGGCAAGGACTTTCGGTTCACCCTATACAATAGTGATATATTTCTTACAACTGTCATATTCTGAGGGAAATTATTTTAATGGCAATTTTGAAATTTTCTAATTAGAAAAGTAAACATTTACGAAGCAGGGTTTTGAAAAATTTAAATCTTATTGGATACCTTCTACGGTTGATATGTTTCATGCATTTTCAATACCATATCGACTCTTAGAAAAATTTTTCAGTGGCATAGCGAAATGATTTGCAATAAAATAATAAAATAATATATATATATATTACTCAAAAGAATCAACTATCAATTACATCAAGTTTTTTAATATTTAAAAATTTTTCTTGTTCAAATAAGTTTTAATATTTAGGAAAATTATATCTACTCAGTATGATCTATTTTGTACGAAATAGATCATAATTGTACACACCGACGAAAAGTTTTCATTTTAATTATGTTTATTTTAAACATTTTAAAATCCACATTTTAAGATATATAAGACTTCTGTGATTTGTGAGGATTCTCATCTGAAAAGTGTGAAATATTTGTATTACATCGGATTTCTTCTATGAATTTCATTTATAAGCGACTGCATACGCGTTTTCTTGTATTTTTCGTGTTTAAATTTAAGTAATTGTTCTTTTCACAACTTCAAATTCGAGGCTATTGGTTTACACAGAACGTACTGTGATGATTCAATACCATTAAAAGATAAACGACGATCTTCATTTGCATGAAAATATAATAAAATACTTTTTGCGTTGTCTTTTTTTTTTGATGACTTAATAGCTAAATACAATCATATTGTAATTTTTATATTATTTTTTATATTATATTGTTTGGATTTGTTAAAATTTTTTTTCGAATACATCTTCCTCTCGAAAAGTAAAATATGAAATATAACTACCACATGAAGTTCGAAGTTAAAAAAGCTTTTGTAGCAAATAATTTCAAAGGAACTTTTGAAGTTCTCAATTGCTTATAAACTCTTGTAAAATCCCATTCAGAGTTTAATGAAACGAATCGGCTGAAGATTACTCTAAATTAATCCCTGAAATCTGAAAACAGTACTTTTTTTATTCTGCTGTTTTTTAATTCTGAGATTAACTTCTGAAGAGGAAAAATGGGCTATGGATAGACCTTATTTCTGGATGATTGAACCACAGACCACGATATTATGATGCGAATATTAAGTTTAGCTTCTGATGTCTGGACGTGTAGAATATAAATACATCTATGTGTAGGTCAAAAGGGTTTCATTTCCAATCTTATCTGGAATAACTGAAGTTCGAAATTGCTATCAAAATATGATACTATTAATACATTGAATCTGTCTTCGTAACTTTGTAGATCCATTTATTCTAACACTGTGAGTCGTTGATTGATTTATTGTGTCCTTGATATATATATTTAAGGAAAATAATGAGCTACAGGTGAAGGAAATGAACTTCAAATGCTAGTGTTTCTGCTGTGTGAGATTAATTACTATTTTTGATGAATGGATTCTTTGGTGAGTAGGATCCAGAATGCTTAAATATGAGAGCTGTCTAAAAATATCCAAGTTTCGGCCAGGAAAAATCTATTATTTGCTGGTATTTGGACCCTAAAAGCAAGTTTATTGCCTTTCTATAGATTTATCCCACCGATCTTTCTACAAATGTGTAAACTACTGGAATGGTGTTCATTTCTGTCGTGTGTGTTCTGCAATATCTATTTGTATTTTCAAAAAAGGATCCTTTCAATGGATCTTCAATTTCAGAAACTAGAAGTTTCAGGGAGCCATGTCTTGAGAGTAGGGATATTGTAGAATGCCTATAGTCCCTATTTCCCCAAGAAGACGGAGTTCCTTTCTGTTCTGCCGACACAGCTAGAGTACAAATTTTGCAGTCACTTTGTGCATGCTCACTGGAGATTTTTGTGGATCCCAAGTTCTTTGGAAATATTTCGCAAGGTCAAACCACGATTTCCTATTCCCATATTCCTCCCTTCTCTCAACAACAATTGTATTTCGAGCAATTTGTGGCCTCCCAGAGCCCTGGTTTCTCTCCACTGATGTGCAGCTATTTTGAATCGGCTGAAGCATTCCTGTATCTGTGTTACCTTCAACACCAGCTGAATCTTGCGAATTCTTTTGCTTTGAGAATTACCAAGTTTAAAAAAAAATTTAATGCTGTATATCTGCTCAACTCGTTCACTTATCTTGAGAGAAATAAAACTGTTCGATCAACGCTCGGTGACCAGCAGATAGTGACCGGCACACTCGAACGTAGACAAAAAATATTCAAACGTACGCATCAACTGTCTATTTCTACTAGGCAGATTGGCGTCACCCTAGCATCAATATCATGAGCCCGAAAACTTAAATTTGGTTACTTTGTAACAGCCCTCACGTGTATGTAATTATATATGAAAACTTATACATATGGACATATTTTCCTTAAATATATTTCATAAAATATAGATGTTCAATGCTCTTAACCGGACATCGTGAAACCAGACATTTGGCCCAATAATGAAAATGCTGTGTCCAATTGAATGAAATAGAGTTACTTCATAAACTGATGGGGGAAAAACCACAGAATCAATAGCACACACGCGTTTATGAATTAATGTATTTATTTAAACTGTGAACAATTAGATCTGCATTTAACTATTATACCACGCCAGAAGGTTTTAAATATATTACTTCTTCTTTGTCATTTCAATTTTGTACTCTACCATCCATTTTTTCACATCGCTGTATCAAATTTTAACTGGTCTTTACACTTGTAAATATTTTATCTAATCTAATACTTAGTGATAAAGTAATATAGAATGGTATGTAGTAAAAATAATTTTCAAAGATTTTTGGCTGTAGTTTAGCCGCTTAACAGTTTCGTTTTTCTGCCATATTATGTCCAAAAATAAGCACATTTTTTATAAACAATTTTGTATTCAAATCGATTGTATAAACTCAAATCCACAGTCAAAATTGTTACAAGTATTGCGTTTATTAATTTATTTTAAATTTTTAATTAAGCGAAAAAGTGGCATTTTGAATTAAAGTTGGCTTTTTTCCGAACAACTAATTGAACTGTAAAGAACATTTTACAGGAATGGAAGCGAGAGAAAGAGCATGCAATATTTTAATACTTACATTTTATTTCAAAAATCAGCTTGTGTATGGTAAATTTTAAAGCATGGAGATAAACAAAGTCCAACATCACAATCAGGACAAAAATATCTTGTTTCTCTTCTGATCCTTTTTCCGCTCTCGTTCCGTTTTGAGCAACACACAAAGCATTGCCTCGTCGGTCTCAATTTCTTTTCGGTGGCAGGAATCACTTCTAAAAAGTGTCTTTCCATCAATCGTAAAGGATTGGGCAAAATTCCTGGTCGTCCTATTCTTTCATTTACTGTTCCATGCCTTTCAATCAAGCGATCAACTAAATCTGGTCTAAAATTCAAATGGGAGTATTTTCCGCCGTGCTTCTGGTACAAAACAAAAGCATTCCACAGTGATATATCAAAAAGGTGGAAGAATATTTTTTTGTAGTATTTTTTCCCTCTCTTCTTTATGATGGGATAATTGGTAAGATGTTGATCTAGTCTGTCTACACCTCCCATTGTATTGTTATATTCCATTACTACTTGTGGTTTTTTTCTAACCTCATCATTGTGAGATGGCACTTCAATCATTTCGGGATTATGTATTGTAGATAAAAGACTTACAACCTTCTTATCCATCCATTTGATGATACACACTTTTCCTCTTTGGAAAGCACGGACTTCACCTTTTTTTAGTTTTTTTTATTGCAGTTCCTTTGGAACGTCTTTCCTGTTGAGTTTGAGTGTTCCATACATATCTGTTTGTTTGCTAAGAAGGATATCTGCCAGTTCTGGAGATGTGTAATAATTATCTGTCGTTATATAGGCAATATCCTTTATTCAATAGTGGCTGCATAAGTGTCATCACAACTTGAGATGACTTGCACAAATATTGGTAATTATTATCGAAAAGTGTGTCGTTTCCAGTGTATATAATAAGTTGATATACATAACCAGACTTTGACTCGCATAACATAAAACTTTTTATACCGAATCGTGATCTCTTTAGTGGTATATATTGCTTCCAGTGCAGTCGTCCTTTGAAGAGCATCAAGCTCTCATCTATTGTTACATCTCTTTCAGGTGTCATGATTTCTTGATAACGTGCATTCAAGTGTTTTATTACAGGCCACAGTTTTTGTAATTTCGGACACTCATGTGTTTTAGCATCAAATTTCGCATCATCGGAAAAATGTAAATATCGATGAATTAGGTGAAAAAGACGGTAAGACATAATTTTTGAGAAAAATGGCGTTGAAGTTCAATGTCGCCTACTCCAATATAGTTCAATATCAGGTTTTTTTACAATCCCTTGCAAAATATTCAATGCAAAAAACACTTGAATTTCGTTTTTTGATGTTGGTTCCCACTTTTTTGCTCTACTATTTCTTCGAAGATTACAGTTTCGAATACTTCGATCTGCATATTTGTTGGTTTCCGAAACTATCACTTCAAGTAGGTTATCATCGAAGAAAATATCAAGAAACTGTAGAGTTCCATCACTTAAATCAATATTCAAATGGATAGCAGGATTCGCTGTGAAAGGAAATCATGGCGGTGGTGGAGGAGGATTATTGATATCAATTTCGCAAAAGTTCCGAACCTGAGTTAGGTCATCCGAACTTTCCGTTTCTTCGTCACTAGAGAAGTCCGATAACGAACTTTCACAACTGCCTGAATCACATTTAGCGAAATTTCCGATTCACTATCTGATCCAATATCAGAATTATATTCTGTAATAAGCCGCTCACTATCACTCATTGTAACACAAAATGAGGAAAGAAAGTATTCGCAACGCGTGATACAATAAACTAAATTTGCACTTTTTCCCGCGTAAAGCAGTAAAACCAGATGAAACAGGTTTACACTTATTTTGAAAGCCAGTCTTTACTGGACAACTAGAGCCATCTATTAGAAGCAATGGAAACTAAAAAAATGAGAAAAAGCCGGGCAAATCAGTGGATCGGCGTAAAAAAACATGCTGCCCGAGCGGCGCTCGGGCAAATCAGAAAAGTCCCCTTTCGCTGCACCCGAGCGGTGTTCGGGCAAAACTGGTAAGTGGCTAGTCTTAAAAATAATAAGAAACTTGGGAAAAGCTAATATTAGAGCTTAATTATCTTTTATTCTATATATATATATATATATATATATAGACTGTGCCACTCACATTATGCCAATCATCTTCTTAATAACTAAATTATAGCAATTAGTTTAAAAGAACCATATCAATAACTTGAACAAAGCGATTACCTCTACATAACAGTGGCTCACTGAAACCTGAAAAGCGTGGTACGCGTATCTCTGGAGGTACGCGAAGACTTCGTATGGAAGAATTGAGTATCTCATAAAAGAACAGCATTCATTCTCGATGAACAAATATTTGAAATAATTTGCGAGCATTTATCTTGAGAGAATGTGTGGTCTTCATCACCATCCATGGGGTATGACAGAAATTTTTTTTGAGAACATTAGAAAAAGAGTCAACAAAAAATGGAATCCTATACCAACTAGCAATGATTATTGTTGTTTCTTCAGTTATGCGCTGGTGAAATGGAAAATATCCAAAATGAGAGAGATATTTGCTAATTTTCAAAAAGGATAATATATTAAAAAAAAAATTCTTTGTTAATAATTTTTAATATTTTTACTATACTTATAATTGTAAAATGAAACATTTGATAATATCCCGTATCATATCTGTTTTTCTTCTTAGTAATGTTTTTAATAATTCATGTTACAAAATAATATTTACTTGAAAATAAAAATTTTTTGTACTGTCTTTTAAATTTGTTCTGTTTGATTACAAGCTTAAAATTTAAAGTAATGCATTTTAGCAATTTAAGAAAGAAAAAAAGTAAATCATTGTTAACGATGATTTTTTTTTTCGCTCTCAAGTGTTAAAACAAGTTATATGATTTTTTTAAGAAAAAATTTGATATTATTTTCATGTAAAAAGTAAATTTCAATACTTCGTCATGTTAAATAGCTCTTTTGAAGGGCATCATTTTTCTTAAACATAAATATCTTTTGTATTCACAATGTCAGGCTTTTTTTTTTAAAATTTTGTTTACAAGATTCAATTTGGTTGAAGAAAAAAAATCTAAAGTTAAAAATTTTTATTATTTTTTTTAAAATTTCTAATGGGGCTTCAGATAGGTGTTTTACCATTGCAGACCACGTACATTCTCCAGTAGCTGGTATATCTTCTTAGCGCGGCACCATATAGATGGAATATCAATCACTTCAAATAATTTTGACGCCCAGTTTCCTCTCCAGAGGGAAACACCTGAGTTCTGACAATGCGAAACCGTTTTTAGATTTTAATTCTGCCAAGAGCTCCCAAGCCAAACAGTCATTCAAGGGATCTTTTTTGCATGTCACTTGATCATACGACATGGACGCTGTCAATTTTCTGCCTCATGAAAATCCACTGACCTGAGCCAGGTTCGAACCCGCAACCTTGGGTGCAGAAGGGTAGCAAACTTTAAAAATTATTGCTTGCTTCATGTGAGAAATAAATATATTCGGTTTCCGAAACTTACTGCCGAGCGGGCATGGGGTGGAAGGGTAGGGGTTATATCAGTTCTGGACAAAAAAAATCCATAACACTAGGTTAAGTGATGACTAGCGTGAAAATATGGGAAGTCGATACCCTCAGGGACCTCATACGGCATGGGCCAACTGGGCCGAGCCCAGGGCCTTGCTCTCGGGGGGGGGGGCTCATTTTGTTCTCTACTCTATCTTAATAAGTTCATGATCCGGATAATTTTAATGGTCAAATATTGTTCTCGAACATATTTTCTGAAAAACAGGGAATTTCGAACTGCATGTAAACTGCCAAACGTGGTAAGACTGTATTACTATGTGATGACCGTTGTCCATGTCTATGCCTAGGTCTACCATAAAAAACAGTCAACTCATTTAGCCAAAATGTAGCCATAGGTCGAGCCGGTTTGTGCCTAGTCTTATGAAATTGTGAGTCATGCACACTTATTTGTTTCAAATTACCGTTTGAACGAGTATTTGACAATGCATGCTACATACTGTCTTTTTTTAAAGATATAAGGTAGGGCCTACTTTTGTATAGGGGCCCAGGGGCTCAGAAATCTTAAGATTTCCCTGAGCCCAGGGCCTCAAAGAGTCTTAAGATATCCCTGGACTCCTTCCATCACATCATTAGGTATCGTGATCATTAGGTTTTCCCAATTTTAGAGTGACTTTTTCACTAAACTTGATCTTACATAGCCGTGCTATTAACAGCAGTCACAAATAGGGAAAATAGTGTGTCTTGTTTAGTAAAGTTAACGCAATTTGTTTGAGTTGGAGTTTGAGAAAATGATGCCGCTTAACTTTTACCCTCCATAAAAAGATTTGTGACTGTGATTAATAGCAGGGCGATATAAGATCACTTCATTGAAAAAATCACTGTAAAATTGAGAAATATATGGTCTAAGTACCTAATGATGTATCAACATAAGGGTTTTTCAAAACGAAGGTATTTTGCAAATAAAGAAAAAATTAGCTATAACTGTTATACGAGGGCTATTTTTTAAGTAAGGTCCATCGGCGGCGAATATAGTTCTCTAGTTTGTGCGCACACCGCAACGAGTCTCTGCATCACTGACCAGCATCCTTTGCGAACACACTTGCGCCTTTTCCAGCTCAGTAGCAGTCGTGTAAGCTTTGCTGTGCATCTCTAAAATGTTTAAGGTCATTGAATCGCATGCCAAGTGGGAGATAGGTCTGTTATCCATTTTTTGACCACGAGAAACATGTCGCTAGATTCATCTCCAGGTAATAGAAATTTATGGCATTGAAGCAATGAGTGACAGCAAAGTTCGAAAATGGGCCAGGAAGTCTAAAGAGGAGAGCCTCACACTTCTCGAAAGACTCGGGACTTAATCGAACCTTTTGGCTGGGAGGTTTTGGATCATGCACCATACAGCCCCTACCTTGCTCTCAGAGATTTCCAACTTTTCCGGTACCTCAAACACAGTCTTGGCGGGAAGCGTTTCAGTAACAAGAAGAAGTGAAAGCGGCCGCAAACTCTTGACGGTTTTTCAATGCAGCAGACTTCTTTGAAGAGGGTTTTCAAAACTTAGTTCTATGGTATGACAAGTGCATTAATAAACTCGGTAACTATGTAGAAAAATAGGCAAAAGTATGTACAATCCTAAAATAAAAGTTTTTTAAAACAAAATATTGTCTTTATTTTTTTTAAAACAAACGGTCCTTACTTAAAAACAGCTTCGTAGATAAAAAAGAACAAGTGTTGTAACATTTTGGAATCAACTAAATGGGTCAAACTTAGGAAAACTTGCCTAAGGTGGTGGTAGTATGTGATATTTTTCTTTTTATGGAATGTTAAAGTAAAATGATATAATTTTCTCAAAACTCGATTCAAATAAACTACGTTAATTTCAACTAAATCAGCAAAGGTTTTTGCCGGATTAGTGACTGTGGCTCATTGCACGAATATGTAAGGTCATGTTAATGAAAATATCACTGTAAAATTGTGAAATTTGTGCTCATGGTATTTAACGGTGTGATGAAGGGTGCAACAGATTTCCTCTTTTTCGAAATATGCTAATCATCTCTTAACCAAGTTATAGGAAATTTATTTTTCCCTAAACTGATATGATTCCCCTCCCCTTTCACCCCATGCTCACTTGATGTTGAGTTTTGGGACTCATAGAAAGGTATTTTTTTTAATTCCAAGAAACGCTTTTTTTTCTCACGATTTATCAGTAATGGGTATTCTAATAAAATATTTACGGAGTTAATATATATCATTGACAGCAGCCAGTGGAAGAATAATTCTTAATGCAACCACAAATGCACGAAGTAGTGGAATCCAGAAAGTTAATTTTATTTTATTTTATTTCATTTCAATTGAATGGGGCGTAAAAAGTTGTGACGGGTGCTTACGCGTTTCACTAACCTTCTCTCGCATTCTTTAACTATTTTATTTATTTCAACCAATCTCCACCGAGAGCCAAAAGTGTGACTTATGCAAATGAGATATTTTATATAAGTTCGGGTTTAAAAAGGAAATAAAAGGGGGAAATGAAATGAAGAGGAATGATTTGAGAGAGTAGTTTTTCTAGTGGAAATATAGTCGTCGGGAGAAAAGTCTATTAAAAAGTATACATAAAATCAGTTCGAGATAGAACTGAGAGATAGCAGAGATTGAAGCCACTTATTAAAGGAATCCAAATATTGAAGAAGTATTTATAAGAACCTGCCATAACTAAAGATATCAGGTTAGTTTAATTTCCCAAATTAAATATAAGTGTGTAGCTTAATTGTACGCGTCGACTGCCGTAGGTTCAGTTAAGATTCCGTCGTTCATGATTATTGAATTCTTCTCATACTCCACTGTGTTTTATTGATCTTAAAATTTGAATAGTATTTGTGTAATTTCTCAATTAAGAAAAGTTAATAAATAAGATTGATTTATTGAATAAGTAGTAATCTATTATGAATTCAACACATTCAGATTTAGATAATACGCGAAGGGGAGTTAATAATCTTAGAGGTAGTGATAGACTACGACAAAGTTGTTAGAAGAGCTCACATGAAGAGCACATGTGAAGAGCTCATATATCACAAAAAATACATGTAAAAACCATTATATTCTATGAAAAATTAAATCATAGTCAAGTTTTATTTGAAAATTTTGTGGAGTTAAATTAATTTTAAACTTTTAGAATGTACCTTAGGAAAGTTTTTCTAATATCTTAAAATCTACAGTAAGTTAATTACACTGACTTCTAATTAAATAGACTACCACATGCACTGTTTTGAATGACTTCAAATTTCCTGTAAATCAAGTTCTAAATACAAATATACGTTTAGTATATATTTACTCGATTTCAATTTGATAGACATAGGCGACTCTAATGTCGAAGTAGTCTGGGGAAGAGGTCAACGATTCCTACATGTGTGAGTGTTAAATGTCAGCCTAAATCCTGATGTTGTTTAAGTTTCATTAGAAAACCTCTATATACATTTATAAACAAAATATCATTTACTTAATTAAGACAATTGCTTTCCTGCTAGTTTATTAATGTCTCCCTTTCAAGCAACAAAAGGGGTATAGGTGGTGGATCTCCTACATTTTTTTTTAATATCACGGTCAAGTGACGAGGATGACACCTCTCTGAGATAGCATTCCACTTTCCAAACTTGCATCAAAACAAACATTTGACATAATTTAAAACTTAATTGAATATTGGAAGCACTTTATATTTCATTGATGGAATAGTTGTTTGAAAGAACATAACGTAAAGGACACATTAGTAATAATATAAAAAATAAATAAAATGTATAGAAAAATTAATGGCATCTAAAAAATAAGAGATACCAGCTCCCGGAGAAAGGACTAGGTCTGCAATAGTAAAACACCAATCAGCAGCCTCATTGGAAATAAAAAAAAATTAATGAATTTAAAAATTAATAAGCTGTGATGTTTTTATAAGGAAAAAAACAACAAATGTATGGAAGTAATTTCGATTAGACAATATGTTATTTTTTACATTAAAAATTAAAGAAAGAATTTATGCATTTATAAATTTTTGTGAATGTGCTGTCATAAAGATAGATCGTATGACGAGTTAGTGTGGCAGTGAATATTAACGTCGAACTGTTCAGCTACTCGAGGGGTTTTGGCGATGGATCTCGTAATTATGAACTATGGTCAAGTAATGAGGACGACATCTGAGCCGGCACCTCCCTCTCCCAACTACCACACCACACCCTCGAGAGAAAGCTTGAGCTCTCGACAGATTTAACGTGCATCGCTCCTCTACGCGACAGGTCTTCAGCCGCACTAAGCTCGAACTGGATCATATGATCATTAAAAAGAGAATAAGCATGCTTGAGTTTGAATTAGTAAGCAATGAATGTCGAATCACACACACACACACACACACACACACACACACACACACACACACACACACACACACACACACACACACACACACACACACACACACACACACACACACACACACACACCACACACACACACACACACCACACGCACACGCACACACACACACCCACACACCACACACACACACACACACACACACACACACACACACACACACACACACACACTATAAGGCAATACGAGAGTTGTTGGTGACGGACCTTGTAATTCTGTACCTTGGTCAGTGAAGAGGAAGACATCTGATCTTACATAACTTCCCTAACTATCACATCAACTGGGGATAATAGCCTTTGTTGCTCCACATCCCACAAAAATAATAACGGTAACTTTAACACACCAACTGGAGGATTTTGAGCCTCGACTGATTGAACGTGTATCAGCCTCTCTACACAGCGTGTCTTCAGTGGCAACAGGACTCGAATTCCTGACTTGCCAGACTCGAGTTCGTAACCATAATCACTACACTACCTCTGCCACAACAACGTCTTAAAAAACCATGTAATGTTAATCGCAAAAACTTAAATCAATAGAAAATAATCAATGATAACATGTAGATTTGATCTAAAATGACAAATGCAAATATGTGTTCTTTTTAAAAATAAAGATTGATTAAATTATTTTTCTAAAATATTTTTTGTTTAAAGATAAAAATTTAAAAACCTGCTGTGTTTTGCAATAATCATCTTTTACAGGAACGTGCCGTATAGCAATTGAAATGAAAGTTTATGAAGCGTTTAGTGCACACATACGAATTTCGAACGCATTTTTCTTTTTTAACCTTTAAGCATCATAAATATCACAAATGTGCCATAAATCTACTCAGATCTCTTAAGTAACACCTATATCTGTCTGGTATTTTAAAAGTATTCCTTTTTTTCAACGCATTCTCAGATGAATCAAGTACATAGCCTTAGATGTCGGAAATGGAGACTTCTGATCATTCTAGTCTTCTTCCTGAATTTCCGTTCGAAGGAATTTGTTAGGGTTAAAGCGGTTGAAACCGGAAGTGGAAAAGAGCCAACATTTCCCTAGAGTTCATTTTATGACCATCGCTATTTCTAGGCTTACCTTACATCAGCCTCCTTCTCTATATAAAATAAAGATTTTAACTCTATCCTAGCTTCCAAAAGAAACAAGCACAAGTGCTATGGTTATTTAAAAGCAGTTTCTTTGCAAGTATAAGACTCCATAGAAGCTTTAACCTATTTCAATGGTTGAAGTACAGTAACGTTTTATGGTCGAAACCTCAATAAAGTTTTGCTCCAAAGAACACAAATAACATGTTTTGTTCTACATTTTTAAGGAAATAAAATTTTAGAAGTAGCATTAATATTGACCAATTTAAGCAACTTAAATATGTATTTCAGACATTTCTATGCTGTTTATCGATGTTTTGTGAAGGTATTTTTTTAAATATGGTTCAGAGAAATCGCCAAAATAATTCGTTTTTTTTTTATCTTCATTTGATAAAAACTAGGTTAATGAAATTCAAACTTTAAAACAAAAAATAAATCCAATGTGAGTTTTGCTTGAAAATATATGGATGAACTAGCAATTGCAATTGCTTTTTTGCACTTGGAAATTAAAATATTTCTCGCTATAAGGATTTTCTCATACCTGTGATAATTATATTTAATAAAAGATTTGTTAACTTTTTATTTTATTCTAAATATACATTTGGATTTTAATTTGGCCATATTAAGTTTTGTTCGAAAGTAAATATGAAAATAAATTATATAATTCCTTCAAGAGAGAGAGAGAGAGAGATAAAATTACAATTTTCTATCTTTGGTTCTTATAATAATTAAATTAATAACAAATGTGTAAGTTTTCTTTTATGTAGAATGATGGCATGTATGTTATATAAATTTATAATTTAAACATTGGAAATTTTTAGAAATCATCAAAAATATTTTTATCTTAGACAATAAATTTAAAAAATCATAATTTTTATAAGGTATGTATTAATATACATCAGAGAACGGCCGCTTTCAAAATTAATTCAAATACTGCAATTTTACAAAATTCTTTTTTTTTATTGTTCTTAGAACTTGAAGACGAAAAATCTTACTAGACAATTTGGAATACACGAATTTGACTAACACGTAGCATTTTAAAGCTTGGATAATAACCGATTTTATTAAAATTAACCGAAAATTTTAATATTTATTAAATCACTTAATTATTACTAATTTCAATTTAAAAATTGTACTAGAATTCAGATTCAAACATATCTGAACAACGGTGTTTTCTTTTTGAAGAAATTTCTTTTAGAATGTTATTAGTATATCAAACAGAAAGAAACCGCTTGCACGAATTGTATTGTGATATATTTTTTTATTATGGTAGCTATTATATTCAGTAATTATTAATACTGAGCATAATATTTTATTCATATACGAAAAATATGGAATGAAGATTATAAAAGTCAGCATTATTTTAAGAAAAATATACTCTTTTCCGAATTTAATTACACAAGATAAGTAGTATAAATGCTAATTCGCTTAGTGTTATCATTATTTTTTGGTCGTTATACGTTACATAGACTATTAGAAAATGTGGTAGATAAACTAACAACGGAAAAAATTTCGAATATTAATATTTCTAAAGTAATATTTGACGGCTTATAATAAGCGTTTTACTTTTTCAAAAGTTATAATTATTTTACCATTTCCTTTAAAACTTTCACAAATTAAATGAAATTGCTCATTTAAAGAGTTTTGCACAATAATTTTTCATAATACCCATTTAATATAACTTGTGAACTTGAATACTCATAAAACAACTAACACTGCTTTTTTTCCTTACTTTATGTGCTTTGTGTTGAGAAATATTTTAATAATATAGAAACGCTCTTTAGAGTCTTCAAATTACATTTTATAATAAATCGGTGTGCTTAACTCCCGCTTTTGATCCTATTTTATGACATTCGTTAAAACATATGATAGTTAGATAATTTAACAAAAAAAGCTTCCCCACATATTATAAATACTGTCATTTTTTCCTATTGTAAACATCGGCTTTAGCTGTATAAATTTTTTGCTCACTTATTCACAAGTTCTTCAGCTAATGCGGCATTTAAAAGAGGATGCTAAATTTTAATTTATTTTGATATTTTTTACCATATTATTATACTGTAAAACTTTGTAAAATATTTAATTTACTAATGTTCGATAGACTAAAGATATCAACTCTATGTAAGCACTAAGTTCACTGATAAAAAATACAAAGTTTAATTTTAAAAACATTATTAAACAAACAAAAATGTCATCAAAAGTAAAAATTTTGAAAATTATTTTACTTTTCTTAAGCATGTAGAACTAACTGAACATACTTTGACAATTTAGAGGGGGAGTCATACTTGTCATGTGACTTTTTTCAAAATTAAGGGTCTATAGCCAATAGCATGAATAAGATTCGAGTTAAATGTTAATACAAACTAAATTAAAGAAAAAAATAATGTAGTGCAAGATCTTTTAAAAAATACTATTAATTGAATTAAAAAAATTGATGTCACACGAGTTATCTGTCATGATATATGTATTACAATGAAAAATGCAAGTTATATTTAGACAAAAAAAGAGCAAAACAAAGCGCTAAAATTTCGCTACAAGATTAGTACTAAATATATTTCATCTTTTTTCTTGAAGAGATTATTTTCATGTAATTTAACAAAGCCGTTAATGTAAGCAACTGTTAACTGCAATAATTAAATAGATAGTAACATATAGTTACGTAACTCGATAAGACTGCACAAAAAATAAATAGGTTGTCGAAAAAAAAACACTTTGAAATTGTTCTTTATAATTTTTATTGCTGCCAACTCATATTAAAGTTCTCGATGTAATTAAGGTCCAATATCGAGCTGGAACCTAATAGTTCTAAGTCAAAACAAAAACACTTTTCAATTTCAGCTGTCGTTATCGACCGTGTGTGCTGCTCGAAATATTTCACAGCAATTATGACTGCAGAAGAAAAAAAAAAGGGATAAGACAGAGAGAAAAAGGCAGAAGACAGGGAAAAAAAATCGCCGTTAAACAACCGTTTCAAAGCAGTAAAGGAAAAAGAAGAAAGAGTTCATACATTCGAAGGTAGATGAGGGTGTAATTGCTCAGAAACAATTCAGCAACAAAAAATAATAAATTTCTTTCCGGAAATTTTGCGACACTTGCTCACTGCAAATGTCTTTTGTCGAATTTATAAAGAAAGTGTTTTGGAGTCTGAAATAATTAAAAATCAATAAAGAAACATTTCAACGAGCCTTTTGCGGGAACATTTTTTAATCGCTTTATGTTTAGTTTATTTTTAAAACTCTTGGTGTAATCACTTAATGACATTTCTGAAGAGATATTAAGCGTTAGTATATAACACTAAGTGGGTAATCTAGTTCACTAAGAATAGTTAAGTGTTTGATGCTCAAGTTTCATACTTATAAATTCGAACATATGTTACACTTTTTTGTTTCTTACTAAGTTCTTAGTGTTTCAAGAAATAGTACCCACCGCCTACTATGATTAACAGAGCATGATATCTATTTAAAAAAGAGAGAGAGCTTTAAAAGCTTTTTTTGCTCTTACTGTTCCTCTACAAATTAATTATAATTTCAATCAAAACACATGTGTTTAAGCTTTGCAAATAAAAATGTTTTTTTTTTAAATATTTAAATGATTAAATTTAATGTAAACATTTCAAACAATTATTATTTTTCAAAGAAATTCTACAATTAATTAAATAAATGAAAGATGCAAATTGTTTCAGAGAATTTTTTCTCAAAAATATATTTTCCTTAAATTCAGTTAAGGAAAAAAAAATGGCAACATTGCTTATAATGTGGTTTAAAAATGCAACAGAATCTGTTGTAATTACGATATTTTACTTAATTACATCGAAAGATTTTTATTAAATAGGATTTTAAACTCCAAATTTATATTTGGGCCTTCTTTAACTTTTTTAATAATTTATCTAGTCTTATTTATTTAGCTCTTTTACAGTTTTTTTAACCCTACAACCCACAAATAAGCACTAGAATTAGAAGAACAGTAGAATTTATATACTGCATTAGTAGAAGTAATTCAGTGTATACATAAAGTTATTACAGTCATAGAGAGTAATAATTCTTAGCTATTTCATTATCATCCCATTTAGTTGATTAATTTCATAAAAACAAATTAGTATGATTACAGAGTGGCGTTAATGAATAATGTATCTTTAGCAACTCTGTGTATTTTAAAGTCACTCTTCGAGGCAATCGGAGTAATCACTTTTCCCACCATTTCACAGCAACACTTACTATTACTTTTTCTTTCACTTACGCAGCTTCATATCTCAGAATACCAGCTGCAGAGTAGAATCCATGAAGATATTTCAGTGTTCCGATGAAATTTTCATATGGAGCTTCGTCGATAGATATAAAACAGGAGTAGCGGTTACTGCTTTGAGTAAGCGCCAGCGCGGCCGATAAATATTTCAACCCGAGCTAGATGTCCTTTACATTTAGGAATATCTTACATTTTTTGTGCTGTTATTCGTTTCGGTAAATAAGCTAGTGAAGGATGATTTAAACCGAAATAGCTTGGATTGAAAAATATGTCTGAGAATTTTGAGTTTTAACAAGATGCATTATCTCTCCAATATAGTAAAATAAATTGTTTTACTGTTGCCGAAGTTTTGTGTAAGATAAATTAAGAATTAATTCCGAATCGCAAAATGTTGTAAGAGTTAAACTCGATATTGAGTGAGATCACGATAATACTACCCTTTCTCAAAATTTGAAATTTAAATTTTGAAAGTGTCTTACAATTGAGATTACACAGATATGTTTCTTTCGGTGAACGTGTACTAATCTCGAAAATATACTCCTTTGGCGGGAGTAGCCTTGTGGTATGGTCACAAACTCGTGGCCAGTGTCGCGGTTTCGAGTTCTGGTCTATAGGGGGCCTATGCAAGCTAAATCTTTCGAGTTCACAGTCTTCACGTTGGTGTGGTATAGTATTTAAGAGAGGGAGATTCCAGCCCGAGCATCATCCTCGTCACTTGACCCAAATTTAAAATTACTAGGTCCATCACTAATAGTCTTCGTGTTGCTTTTTTATGCGATGTTAACATAGCTTTCCCTCTCACTCTCAACCTCCTTTTAAATTTGAAAGGAGGTTTGAAATCGATACTTGGAAATTTAATTATCTTTCTCTCTCTCGAAAGTTTGAATCTATTCATTAAATTTTAATTTTTGAAATGAAACTGATAAATGAAAAACAATATTTTGTAGAAGAAAAAATAATTGTATGATATTACCTTAAAATTAGGGGAAATAAAAAAATGTATGGAATAAGTAATAATAAATAGGGAATGTAAAAACAAATATGGATAGGATTTATTTTGAAGAGCGAAGGGGGCACATGGTACAATTTATAATAGATTTTTTTGATTTAAGGATTTTTGCAATTTTTTTGCTTGTTATTTATGTATATGTTTTTCGCAAAACAGTTTTTGTGCTCGAAATACCGCAAAAATCTAACCATTTAATTTTTTAAAAAAAATTTAAAAATCTATTAAGGGGTCTTAAAAGGCTACTTCTACGATAGTTGGCATACACACATGAAATATGATTGACAAGTACTTCAAACTATTTTTTACCAAAGTTGTTATGGGTTTTCTGCTAACATAAAGTTTCAATGTAAAATACTTTTTTTATGAATGCTTATTGAAAATTCCTTGAAATATGAATAAATTTTAAATTCAACTGTTTTAAAAAATAAGTATTGCTTTGATTCAAAAAAATGTGTACCAATTTTTATTACTAGAACTAATGGCAATAGGTAGAAAAATATCTAAACATTTGGCACAATAAAAAAGAAGCTTTTGAGATTTGAATGAAATGAAATTATTTATTTTTTCTTTCAGCGATAAAGCAGTTTAAAGTTTTTATTCTCCTTTGGGGTGTGAATAAAACGAAGATAAAAGTTATCATTACTCTAGAAATTTTTAGCTTAGAGCTTTCAAATTTTGTGTGAGATTATAGAAAATAACAAAAAAATATAATTTAGAATAAAAACATTTTATTTGCATTTTTACCGATTTTTGTCAATTTAATCATATTGTGTCTCTTTAAGTATTCTGTCTGGGACAGGACTTATTCTAGAAGGAAGTATACTGTAGAGATTTTGTGTTTAGAAGGTATTGATAGAAGAAACTATTAGCTTATACAAAATACTTTTTGAAAATAAAACTCTATGTGAGAGAAATCCCTTGCACGAATATCCTTTTTTAACTTTAAATGAAATGCTATTTAAGCCTATCTACTTCTTCAAAAGCAGTTTATTGAGTACAAATAGAAATAGTAAGCAATAAATACTGAATTTAAAGTCTAAATTTAAAAACTTCGTATTCGAAAAAGCTAAATTTTTTAGTGTAAAAATTGACTTCAAAGTCTTTTTTTTTATTTGAGTGAAGAATGTCGTGCGGTGATGTATAGAGATGAATGTATTGACTATATCATGACAAAGTGTATCTGTTTTGAATAATTCTCTTTTCACATTCTTGGATAAATTTCTCGAATGCTGTATCTTATTGATGACATCTATCTTTCACTTGAAGACACATCGTTTTTAAAGAGATGTAGAGTTATCCAGCTTTGTCACTTTTACAGCTAAGAACTTTCGATCCATCACTCTTTAGTTGACTCAGTCTCTATTTTCATAAAAAAGGGCCAAACTCGGAGAGTAAAAGAGGTCAGGTTTTTATACGATAAAAAAAGAGTATCGATAGTTTAATAGGACTGCTTACATTGTCAAGAACTACAGCTAATGGCATTGTTTGGTACTATACATTCCTTAAAGTGTCTTTGTTTGATTAACCCCAAAAGCTTCTGTTGACGGATACGAAAGAGCAATTGAAGTGTCTTCAAACTATGGTTTAAAAATACATTGTCCGATCCCAAGAGTTTTTTTTTGGATAACTTTACTTCAATTTTAATACGAACGATGAAAGGAAAAATATTATTTTTATCAAAGAATCAAAAGAAAATTATGTAAACGAGTTTTGGACACATATTTTACAACAAAGGATTTGAAACTATACTTTAATGATAAGAAAGATTTTTGAACTATTATCTCAATTATCTAAGTTCAATACAAATTCAAAGCTATTATATAGAGGTGTTTGGAAATGAGATAAATAAGGTATTTATTTTCACAATCTACTATGATTTGATTGAAGTGTTTCCAAATGGAGTCTAATACAAAAGAAATTCAATTGGATTAAAATTTACTGCACTGTAGCCTTAATTATATTCAATACGATGGTTGTCAGCATATATATATGTGTGTGTAGTAATTCTCTTAAATTTTCTCTCGAGGGATTTTAATTCATAATGGTCTTGAGCCCTCCAAGACTTCGCTTGATAAATAATATTTAGTTTTACCCTCCTAACCCAAATCAACCACAACTTTACCACCCATATAGCTGAAACGCGGTATCGTTTTTAAAACAGGATGATACAGTATTGCACCACTTGAATATTTGGACCAATCACACACACACACACACACACACACACACACCACACACACACACACACACACACACACACACACACACACACACACACACACACACACACACACACACCACACACACACACAACACACACACACACACACACACACACACACACACACACACACACACACACACACAGAGAGAGAGAGAGAGAGAGAGAAAAGCCTTTACCGGAAATCATACAAATCTAACAGTTTCAGGTTCAACCAAAAACTGTATAAATCGCTAATTTCTGGGGAACAAAGAAAAGAATGCCTTTAGGAACGTCATGAAAACCGCGCGTGTTATGTTTTTCGTCTTGCTGCTTGTTTTATGTTCGTATAAAACAAATATGGATTTTAAAAATACAAAATATTTTGAGTCCTCAACGAGTAAAACAAATTAAATAGTTTTCACCGGAAAGAGGTCTGAAGTCTAAAATTTTTCATATTTGCGTGGAAAGTGTAAAGTCTTTTACGGCCACATTCTATAGCGTCTCAATCACGTACAAGTACATAATCACGAATTCGTAATTTTTTTCTCTTATAGTATATTCATTGTCAAGTTTAAGTCAGCTTTTTTGTGTCAGTGTTAACATACGCTTATGTTTTGAGTATCATCATTACATTTAGTATGGTGCAGAGCAATACAACGGCAAGCCGTTTTCATTTCTTCAGTTAAGCCTTTTGCTTTTTGTTACGGAGATTCCCCATTTTGACACAAAAAGCAGAAGAAAATATTTTTAATTATTTTACTTCAGTGTGTGGACAGTTGTAAATAAATGCTTTATATCTTTAAGTACGTACTGAAGGTACACTAATTTTCTCGATTTTTACTCTCCATATATGCAAATGAATGCTGAAACAATGCGAAACATAATAATGCGAGTGAAAGGGAAGGGCATCATTAAAAAGATAATTTATATTCCTTCAAACTTTCTCGATCATCTATGATTAGTTATAATGAGGAATTAATTTTTTAGCATAACGTTATGTTTCTTTCTGATTTTAAGTATTATCTTTGAAAACATAATCTATTTAGTTTTGATATGATATTGAATTATATTTAAGCTTGTTATGAGCTTTTTGTATGCATATAGTTATAAAATAAAACGATAAAAATGCTACTCAAAAAGCATTTTTTTGTTCTTTTTCGAATTGAATTTTTTATTTATTTAGTTAGTGTCTTTTAACGCAGTTTCCTAGAACGTGGTACTTTCAAGGAACTGTAGTGTGGATAGAAAATATATATGTAATAAAACTATGTATATTATCGTAAAATCCGGTGTATATCGTATATTATTAACATAGAAAATAAGATTGAAATTTAGGGAAGCGTTATATGCCGGGTATAACATTGAGAGCTTTAAAAAAAGAGCCCAGAAAAAAATTTAGACTTCTATATATATCCAAATATTGTTTTTTTGAAAGAAATGACGTTCCTTATGAACTTAAGGAGTTGTAATCCTAGAAGCATGCTATTTTTTACGGAATAATAACTCGAATATATATAAATGACTTCAAAACTTTAAGAGCATTGCACACATATACACTCATGTCCATAAATTAAGGATAATGAAGTTCAGGCAAAGAAAGAGACAGAAGCAAAACAAATTTGATTTATTTGTAAAGTCTATTTATTAAACAAAAGGTAAAGAGCAAAAAATATGCTATATGTTTGACATAATTAATAAAAATTGCGATTTTTACTCCCTGGAGCAAATTTTAAAAAAGAACCTATATACAAAAAACAGTATAACATGGTTAGTATGATGGTTAATACGGATTATGTCTCCCGGACGATGCAATACAGGCCTTACAACGCCTACGCATGCTGAATATCAAATTATAAATCTGATCTTGGGGAATATTACACCACTCATTAAGCAATGCCCTCTGAAGTCCCGGTAGACAGGTGGGTGGGGGTTGAAGGGCTGAAATTCGTCGGCGAAGCATATCCCACATATGCTCTATTCGAATCAAGTCCGGTGAGTATGTTGGCCAATCCATACGGGTGATATCCTCCGATTGAAGGCATTCGTCTACAATGTTTGCACGGTGAGGACGGGCGTTGTCATCCATAAACAGAAATTCAGCACCCATGGCGCCCCGAAACAAACGTACATGTTGTTCCAGAATGACATCCCGATAGATGTGGCCTGTCATCGTTACACTCTGAACATGCAGGTCAGTTCTGGAACCAAGAATAATTCCTCCCCAAACGAGCCATCCTGCACCACCGTAACGGTGTCGTTTAGTGGTGTTCTCTTGGTGGTAACGGGTACCTGGCACTCTCCATATGAAAGTCCGGCGAGAATCAGACTGCAAACTAAACCTGGACTCGTCGGAAAACATCACACAAGACCACTGTTGCGGTGTCCACAATGCATGCTCTCTACTCCAGGTTAATCGCAGGCGACAGTGAGTTGTGGTAAGGGGAACACATCTGACAGGCCTACGAGCATATAGACCAATGTGCCCTAAGCGTCTGTACACGGTCTGCCTTGAAACTGTCGTACCGGTAGCTGAAGAGAGCTGACGAGACAGGTCTGATTCTGTGCTCCGTCTGTTTCTTTTGGCAGCAACTGCCAAATACCAGTCCTCATTCGGCGTTGTAACTCGGGGGGTGACATGTGCTGTAACATCTACTCACATTACCATCATCTTGGAATCGTTGTCAAAGCCTGGAGATGACACTCTGGGCGATTGCAAGTTCCTCGCATACTTCCAGTTGGGTACGTCCACATTCCAGTCATCCGATAATTCTTCCACATAAAAAATCATCCAAATGCTTCCTTTGTGTCATAACTATGCGGTTATTGCACTGAAAGGTTTTTAAAGCTTTTGTAAAAAATTTTATTTCTTTGCCATTATTCCTTATATACCCCTCTCTTACACTCTCGTCATTGTGACGTACTATCCGCGCCATCTGGTGGTTTCCTGTAATTTGCATATTCTTCAAGATGTGTGTGATAATTCTACAGGTGAAATTTTTATTTTAGAGCTCAATTTCTGTGTGATTCTGAATTATCCTTAATTTAAGGACATGAGTGTATCTCAGGTTTCTTCGTGAAAAAGGGGTTGAGCGTCATACCGCGAATATAAATTAAAAATTGCAACTTGAAAGTATAGGTGCGCGTCATGCGCTGCCTTTTACAGTATTGCTGTTTTTGCTTTGCATCTTATAATTTATAGTGATTTAGTGTATATTGTTATATCGATTGTATTCAATAATATACATATTATATATATTATGGAATACGTAACTATACGAATGTATAAAATTGAGACCACAAACATGCTTTTAATCATAATTTTAAAATGCCTTAAGAAAAACTGATAGAATTTTTGTATTTTATATATTTTGAAGAATGGGTAGTACAATATCAACCTTCAGTTTAGGAAAAGATGTTTAGCATTAATTTTTTGCAGAATTGCTGCATTGAGACCTTTCAATCTTATGGGAATTTTGCCTCCAGTTTTATGAATATTGCATTAAAACAAACAAGTTAGTCTGTTTCCAGTGAGAATGATTTATCATAATCGTTAAGATGATTTCTTGAAATGGAGAGCCGTTAGCAGGCTTGAAAATGGTCCGTCTTAAGCTCAGGTGGCTCGATGGGTGCAAGTGGCCTGAAAGTGCTCATTCCTCTTATGGAATCAACTCCAAACAAGTGGTACTGTCACCAAAAAGGTCGACCATGGTCGACACAGAGCATTGACATCTCCACAGGATCGCTACTGGGCGTTAAGCACACGATGACATAAGTGGACAAAGGTTCGTCCTCTTGCTCGTGACCTTACTGCTGTGTTTGGAAGAAGAATTTCCAGGCAAACAGTCTGCAGATGTCTCGCAGATATTGGACTTTAGGCCCGGCGTCCAGTCTGGTACATCACTTTGACTGCATCCAGCAGGAAAGAACGGATATTGTGGAGCTGAAAACATCAGCCGGGGACACCACAAGAACGGAGGAGTGTTCTTTTCAGTAATGAGTCAAAATATACCACAAAAAGGGATTCTCGTCGAGTCTTCAACTGGAAATAAATTGAAGCTCGCTTTCATCCCTCCTACGCTACAAAAATCAACCGATTTGGTGCAAAAGGAACCTTGTATGGGGCAGCATAATTTTGGGCAGTCAGACACCCTACGTTTTCGATGAGGGTACTGTTAACTCACAAAGCTACAGGGATGAGATCCTGGAAGCATATATGAGGTTTTTCTGGGTGCTATGGGCTCGGACTACATTTTTATGGACGATAATGCGCGACCACACAGAACTCACTTTGTTGATGAATTTCATGAAGGAGCTGATGTTCGCCGTATGGATTGACCCTCGATGTCTTCGGATCACAGTTCTATTGAATATGTTTGGAATGGTCAAGTAAAAGCCATTTCTAGGCGTAGCTCTTCTTCCTCGACCTTCCAGAAAATAAAAGTCACGTCATTGGAAAAATGAGATTTGTTGCCACAAATACTTATTGACACTCTCATAAACAATATGGCAGCTAGTTGTGAGGCTTATATAGCAGTTCGCAGTGGTCACAGTGGCCATTTCTCAGGGTAGCCTCCCTTCCCAGGACCCCCTATGAGTCAAAAGTCATGCTTTTAGAAGAATGGTTTTGTTGTCACAAATATTTATTGACACCCTCATAAACAGTATAGCAGCTCCTTTTGAAGCTTGCACTCTGGTGCGCGGTCGTTACACTTCAAATTAGACAGACTTTTGAAGAGTTGGATGCTTTATCTCTAACTCAGGATTTCCCACTTTTTGATAAAAACTTTATCTAAATTCAAAATTAAAATCTTTTCTGTATTGTTATTTTGCTATATTCTTTCGCACATTGTAAAATGTCTCTGAGCCAAATTTCGTGGCAACGCACTGAATACTTCACCAGTTTTCACAGATTTTATGTTTGTGACCTTAATTTTGGACATGAGTGTATATATGTATATATACATATATATATAGCGATATATTTTGATCATTCTTTTTGTACCATGATTATTAGAGATTGAGCTTTATATATATATTTATATATACACACAAAGAACGAAAGAGAACACACACATCAATGTATTAGAGTTTAATCAATATGAGTTATCTTCAGAACAGTCATTTTTAAACTCTTGACTTATATAAGCCCATTATTAAATGCCTAAAATTCTTTGTTGATAAAATGCCCACACCGTCATGTTATAATCAAGGGCGCGCCAATTCCAGAGTTATTCTTTAAAGTGATTCGACAAATTTTTCATTCGGAGAAAAAAACTTGTACTGATATTTCATCTCTAGTATCGACACTCCTCCTTCCTATCAATTATTCGTAATAGGCCACGCCTATCTCGAATGAACTTGATGTGCCACCATCCTTAAACAAGGTTTGAAAAAGTAATGTTTTTGTATGAGGGCACAGATTTGTAATCAAAACAAGTATTTTCTAAAAAAAAAAAAACTGATTGTGTGTGTGTGTGTGGTTTGGACTATGCCCATTCTAGTAATGAGTTTAGATGAAAGAAATTTTCGGCGTGTCATGATAGATTTTGATGATTTTTTTACGATATATTATAAGCTGAGGTATTATATAATATATTTATTTCTTATTAATTTAGCTTTAACAAAATTTGGAATAACAAATAACACAGATTAAAAATAAATTAGAGTTACTTTTTGTGATACGACAAAATTTATGGCAGTTTTTCTTAAACATTTTGGACAACATTATTTTTATAGGCTTTTGTCTTGTAAGCTTCAATTTCCGTTACCGTGAATAAAATGGTTTTATTAAATTAATATCTTCTTAAGCCATAAAAATTAAGATTTATAGGTTTTTTAGAATCCCATGTATAACATTTCGAAAACTATTAAAATAGCATTGAACAGTGTCTGGAGTTAGATAGGCTCAATTTTGCTTTGTTTTTATATATTTTTTCACATAAATATTTTGATAAAAAATCACTGCATCCTGAGTTTAAGAATTTTTATTAGCATCTTTTTTACTATTGATTTTATTATTATTATTTTTTGATTTATTAAGGAAAAACACTTAAAATTTTAACTTTTCCAGAGAATTTTATGTTATAATATATAAGTTACCAGGAAATAAATTAATCTGGGGTATATGATGTTACCTTTTTCTTTCTATGGCAGTTGAGTTAATTAAAAAAAAAGTAATAAATATCTTCCATCGTAGACTTGCAAATTCCCTAAATTTCACTTATTTTATATATTGTATACAACATCAGCACTTTGGACTTAACAAGGGATACAACGAAAACAACATGGTCATAGATTTAAGAAATGTTAATCACATTTTTAAATTCCTCTAGTGTACTGGCCTATTTATGAGACGATAATGTTTTAATATTACAAATGATATTATACTAACAAAGGACTACTAAATGGCAATACACTAATTGGTAAAAAAATAAGGCTTTTTCGATTAGGTTGAAATAATTGTTGAGGCACAAAATCGTTTGAAATGAAATATTTGAAATACGATACAAATAAACTATTTTAAGAGCAACAGAAAATTATGCTTAGAACTGATATATCTTTATACAAAACACAGAGTTTCAAACAATTTTCTCTGACATTTAGTAATTATCATTCAAATACACGTAAGCTATATCAAGAAAATAGGCGAAGGTGTTATTCTTAAACTTCTTGAATATGATCGATCTGGCAAGCAAGAGAGGGTTGTGACACTATACAGGCATTCTTAAGAGACATTTGTCGGATACTACAGGGTATTATCCAGCTGGAAGATGGTCCTTCAATCTATTGCAGAGCCATTACAGTGCTGTGAAGCATCATAGAAATCGAAAGATGGGAAAAGTTAAGAGATCGTAGGAAAGAGCATTCCAGACAGTAATGTCAAGTGAGATCGACATATGTGCCATGCTTCAATGGTTTTTCAAGAATTTTAGCCAAATTTTTTCTAAACACACACACACACACACACACATTCATCATTAATCTTATAATGTGCATCATGTCGAACAAAACTTATTACTATTTGTTAAAGACCATGCATATAGTCTTATACTTTATAAGGATATGGAGATAACCTTTACATACATGGAGCTTTGAAATTGGCTTACAAGAATCGACTTTGAGGGTCAATTACAGGAAACCTTTTCCGAGTTCAAAAGCTCTGAGAGTTCTGAAGCCTTTTAAAACTACTTATTTATGTGAAAGAACATTTTCAGCTCTTTTTTATCTTTAAAATAAATACAGAAACACCTTGGAAAGCATTGAACCAGAATTGAGACTCAGATTTCAAACATTATACATGTTAAAGTAACACTTGTAAAAGAAATGCAGCACCATTTTTCTCAATAAAAATTTTAATTAATACAGTTATTTATTTAAAATTAATATTATGTAATATATTTTTTATGTGTATTGTTTTCTTAAAGGTAAAAAAATGTTAAAAAATTTGTATAAGAATAGCAGAGGCAATATTAGGATTATTGAGAAACCTTTAAATCACTCAGACATGTTTTGGAAGTCAGGGAGGGATGTTAAAAATTTTGGGGGTCTGGCTGATACATAAAGGGGGCAATGGCGATCTCGAAAGTTTGAGAACCACTGATTTAGAGTATTGAAGTAACAATTTTTCTGACATTTCTCATTTTCCTGAACGCTTCTGTAAAACTCATTTCTCCAAAACCTAATTTTCCTAATTTTTAATAATAATTTTTTCCCTGCTCAATAAATACTTTAAAAAAATTAATACATGAAAACTTTATAAGATAATAGTGTAATAAATAATTACCCAGATACATAATTATAATTAATTTCTCAAGTTAGATAACATCTTCGAAAAATTGTTTTGTTTTGGGAATTTCTAATATTCTAACAACTGGCCTTTTTTCGTAGTTATAAATTGAATAAAATTTTAATTTAATTTATTGTAATTTATCCTAGATTCTTTAAAAGATTGAAACATACATCGGATTATTTTAAAAACTTGATTGGACTCAATATCTTGATTCCACGATTCAAAACCATCGGAGAATCACCCTATGAAAGTCGTTATCACGCATCCTCCCCACATGCAGACATTCCTTATAAATTTTAATACACACCGAAATGTTTCCCACACCGATTGATATGGAAATGAGAAATAGTTGTTCTTTTGACCTTCGACTTCAATATTCTAAAGTGCAAACTGATTCACAACTTAAAAGATGGACTCAGCAATCGATTTTAGATTCCTTTTCAAAATGAAATAGAATAAAAAGAATAGTTCCTACAAATCTTGTTATCTTGTTCCATATTTAATTTACGACGTATATTCGAAAGGGTCTGCTTTGCATATGATTAGTTGTTTTCTTTTGATTTTTTATGAATATTTTACGAATATTTACCTAAAATAAAAACATGAGACGCATTCAAAATATATTTTGCGCTATTTCCAATGATAAATATTGTTCTCGTATATTAAAAAAATAAGCTGGAATCCCAATTTATGCATCAAATACAGTGCATTTAGTTTAAAGTGATTACAAAGAAAATGCGAAGTAACACTAAACTCTACCGTATAAACGTATTGCTTATTTCTGCTGTCAAAAACGCTGGTGAAATTTAACATTGTCCGTTTTTGTTACATTCATTTACTTCAAAAAAATACCGTATTGCTTTCTTTAAATTGGATTCCAGATAAATATTTAAACTTGTAAATTGTACTGAAATATTTTCAACTTTTAAATTTAGAAAGAAAAAAAAAGACGGGGCTTGCAGAAAAAATAGTCTTGGCTTACTTTTATTAGTTTATATTTTACGAAAACAAAATAATTTTATTGAAAAAACTGCTTTTGAATGCATTTGAAAAAGATCCAGAAAAATTCCATCAAATCTATCTCTACATATAGATCTTAAAAATTCTTGAGTGCAAAATTAGATTTCTCCAATTTTTTCCCATTGTATTAGTTTTAAAATCAGCTTGTATTTACTTGCGTTACGTGTTAAAAGCTAAAACAACTTCTATCTCAAATACTTAACTCCATACTTAACCATGTTCTTTCAACACAGAATCTACTTTAGGCATTTTCTCCACAAAACAATTATTTAGAAATTTCCGCTTGTGATCAATAATAATAGCACATAGTTGAATAAGTTCACTAATGACTTTTAATAACTACAAGAAATCCTAATTCATTCCAGAGATGGCCCAAAGTAAAGCTTCTTTTTCTTGATTCTGTAACAAGTGACAAGCGAAAACACCTTTAGTTGCAATTACCTGGAAATCCTTCCTAAAGGAACTGAAGGAAATTGATTTTATAACAACCAGTAGTAGGTAATTGCTCCAGCAGGTCCTGTGTCAGGCAAGTTTCAGGCACAGTCTCGGGCATTAACATTCTGTAGGGACCGTCGAGTATTTGCGCTGCCAGCGTATTGCCTAGGGAGCAATTACTAATTGCAATTAAATCCTTCTGTGCTATATATATGTAATATTAATTCATTTATGGGAATTAGTGAGCTCTGTTTAATAAATAGGAGCCAGTTTATTGGGGACAATTCTAACCTTTTATGCGTGCTTTAATGAATTTCGCGATTAATAGAGTAAATCATTAGCGAAATGTTTATGCGAATAAATAATTGATATTAATTTGTTGCATTTTCAAATGCTCAGAAATAATAGGTAAATTTTTTTTATATCGGTCAGATATAATATCCTCATTAAAAGTTAAGTCCCCATTAACCTTTCTAAAACAAAAATCAAAAACTTTTCATTAAGCAATTGGTTCCCATTTCATAAGTGCGTAATGAATGTGATCATGGTGTTAATTTGATGTTAACCTGGGCCACAAAGCTACTGATATGTTTATGTTCTTGCAGATGTTATCAGAAATAGCTGTAGGTTAAGAAATAGTTATAAGATTTGATGCGAGATTTAATTTAAATTCATATAAAAACTATATTTTTTCTGAATATTTAATAAAGTGGAAATTTACATCCCATCACCAATATACAGTTAGTTAATATGGAGTGTAAAATTACTTCTTTGTAATAAAAGTAAAAGTAGCTCTCTGTTTAAAAATTTGTGAATATTATTCAATATTTATTTTCTTTATTTATTTTTTTGAGAAAGAATATAATTTAAAATTAATATAAGATTTTTAAAGAAAAAAACGTGATAACGATATTATGTACCAAATTGATATGTGTGGTGCATTACCATACTTTTTTGAACATTATGTGTCGGATTGCTTCAAAGAAAAGTTATTAAGACCTTATAAAGAAAATATTTCACAAAATATGTTGGTGGTTATCATACAGCATGCCAAAATGCCAGATATATATTACGTTGCGAGAATAATAGTGCGAATATAATCTGCCCCAAATAGCTGCAGCTCGCTTTGGCATAGATGCCACAAGATCTTGGTAGATGACTAGATATAGGTTGTACCAGTTATCATGTAAAGTCGAGATATTTCGACATGAAGATGTTTTATCTCTGAGCTTCCTTTCTATGAAAACCCGAATATTCTCAATCAGATAAAGTCCCCCCCCTCCCCCGAGTTTGGTGTCCAGAACATTAATTAGGAATTCATGCTTATTCTCCTGAAACCGTTCTAAAACAACTCTAACCTTTTGATACGGACGTTGTCCTGCCGGAAGATTCTATTTCCAGTAAAGAAAACAGACACCATATAAGGGTGAAACTGATCCTCAGTGTTATATATATATATATATATATATATATATAAGCGTGTGTGTTATCCGGTCTTGGATTATTTTGGATTGTTGGTATTTAGTTTCAGGAAACATCTTCAGATTTAAGGTTCAACTTTTTTATTTCACACACACATAACTTAAAAGGACATCAACATTTGTATTTCCTATTAACAGGGACGAACACTCACACAGTCACAAACGGTACAGCAAAAGCAAGAGGCGATGATCACATGTTGAAGGCAAACAAGAGAGAGAGAGAGGGGGGGGGGTACAAAGAACTCTCGTTTTTTTATACTGGGTGGTGAAAGTTGAGTGACTCTTTTTTTTAACAGAAGCTATGATTGGTCACAAACTGCCGCCCAATAGTTTATCACTCAAACTTACTGATCTGTTACAATTAAAATCCCGATTAGGCGGGTAAGCCAGTTAAAATAATTAAACACGAGTCCTGAAGGAATGAACTAAATATTTAAAGAGTTACTAAAATGATATTAGTGGGAATTATTACATATATGTGCTCAGACAGTCTCCAATTTTCAATGTCCCTTCCACCAGAACTAAGATAGGTAAGTGAAGTTGACGATAACACTTGTCAACAGAGACCCAAAGTGGCCCAACAGAGGCCCATATCCAACAATATTCGCTGAGATGTGTGTTCCGAAATGTACGTGGACCTGCATTATATTGGGATGTAGGCTGACCCACTAACTGGCGCGCCTATTTTGCTTTACTAAGCGGAACAATCTTCGACGACCTTTGTTTTTGATGATGCGTGGACCTTCAACAACTTGGATTATACTACTGGTTTCACCGTAACTTATCCATTTTAGCAAATCCCGAACAGCCTAACCGTTTTGCTGTTTCGGAGATACCCGTTCCGAGTTTTCGGGCCATTACAATCTGCCCTCTTTTGAATTCGCTTACACCAGCCGCCTTTCCCCTTACTTGTAAAAGTAAGTACAAGAATGATAGCTTACATTCTCCAGCAATATTTAAAAACCATTCTCTCTTAATCACGAGGCTTTCACGTCATCCAGACGGGTTTATTGAAAAATGTGGAGGTGTTCTTAATGCTTTGGCTCGACGGTATATTTACTCTGACTTACATAACAAATGACGTAAGCTCAAATTTTTCATTTTATGAAGTACAGTAAAATACGTTTACTTTTTAAATGTGTATGTAAGCAAAAATACATACATAGTTACATAAATACACAAGCATTTAAACTGAAGCAATATTATGAGCAAATGAGGAAGTAGAGTTATAAAACACGCGAATTTAATTTATGCTTCATAGTCAAAATATTCTATATAAAAATCCATTGCTTTTTCATTTAATTAAGTTACTTTTTGTACAATTATTGGCCTTAAATTGTCATTTAGTATTGCATTTGTTAGATATATATATATTTTTCGACAAAATGTCTCAAAACAAACAACTCCTAGCTGCAATATAAAAATATGTTGCAGTGTTTCGTTAAAGAATTTTATCATCAAACTTATGTCCAAAAGGCACTCGGCATACTTCTATTGATTCACCTAATTATTAAAATTAGATTAAGATTTTACTGAGTTTATAGCGTTCCATAATATTATATCCTACTTAAATTTCCTTTTTACACCACCAATGTGGGACTCAAAAATGAAGTTAAATATTCAATAAATAAATCATTAAAAGTTTTCGAATTCTAGTTTTAAAAATATTTATTTTTTCTGTGCGTCACTTTTGTTATTAACCTTCTCAAAACTAAAATCAGTTGAAAATCCCCCCCCCCCCATTGCGAAATTAAATCCTAATTTTTTTTGTTTCTTCTTTATAAACAGAATAAATTTTGTTATATTCAACAATAATTTCACCCTTCGACCAACGCAGATTCAAACTCTTTCCATAGAAAAAGCCAGTTTTTGTGCTTTTATTGCATTTTTTGCGAATTTATGTCTGGCAGTTTATTTTGACAGCCGTTTACGTACGGCGTGAAACATTTATACCTTCCTTCAAATGACTATAAATACTTCCTGTTTCTACAGGCGTGTGTTTAGATACTTTTGATTTTGCATATGTTTCTCATTAGGATTTAGGATTTATGAAACTCCAGTAGCTATATTTGCAGCAGCAGGCAATTTCTTTAGTGATTGCATTTTAATAAATTTCAGCAGTTTTACTCTGTCTATTAATTCAATATAGTAATACCTCGTCTTACGCTACCCCGACTTACGTGAATTTGGAGTTACTTGATTTTCAAATCTCATTGATTCGTCTTTTGTACGAAAAAAAATTAGGTAAAATTGGTAATGAGATTAAATAATCTGCCGATCTTGCCAGGCAAATAAATTCAGAAGTGGATAGTGATGGCGTTCAAGAACCGATGGATTCCCATTATCAGGAGTTGACAATTGTTGAGCTAATAGAAAGACAGAGCAAAAGCAAGACATTGAAGAGGCCTGTCTTTAGACCCAGCTCAATCAGAATACCAAATGACGGTTGGGAATTTGACAAAAGGCCTCAGTTGATTGAAAAAAGGGTTGCGAATTTTAAAAAAATAGAGACTCGCATCATGAGCATATTTTTTCAATAAAACAAGGAATAAAAAAATATTAGATTACTGCGAGAAAATTTTGTGGGGGAAATAAATCTTTGAGCCGGCAGACTACTTTGATAGATTTTATGAAACCTTCTACATCAAAATAACTTCGTTTTACGATTTTATTTGTGTGTTATCTAAGATTTATTAGACATTTTTTTCAAATTTTTTATTATTTTCTTTCGTTTCCAGTCCCAAATAAAAATAATTTACATGTATTTATATACGAAATCATTATTACCGAGTTCCACCTATCATGTAACTTTGGGGTATTACTGTATTTTGTAGAAATTTGACTCTCGATACGTAATTAAGTGTTGTTCAAATTTCAAGCGCTAAATGTTCTAATTATTTGGTAAGTTGGTTTTCTTCATAGACACACTTAACTGTAAAATGAGGTTTACACTAAAGCTGGAATTTATCACGTGCTAACTTTTTCATTCAGCCCAAAATTTGCACAAATTTTGCAGCCCAAAGAGTGCACAATCTTTTCACAAATATTGCAAAATATCTGTACAATTTTTTCATAGTACGATGTACTCTTGACAAATTTATCAACAGTAAGTTTGTAACTATGAGCTATTTACGAGGTCTCTAAATCTGGTTTTCTTCCGTCAAGCCAAATTGGCACTTTAAAACAACGACGCCTCAATACACGGGAAGATCACTACCGAAAGATGTGCAAATAGTCTGTCAAATAGATAAAAAAGAAAACAACAAACAAGATTGTAGATCAGAGCTCGGCAACCCTACGGTACGCGTGCCAAATGTGGCACGTGGTACAATTCTTAGTGGCACTCTGCACTACTTCACAGATTTGTCAAATTTGGAGTGAATGGAATTTGATAAATTCGCAATAGATCTTATTTGATAATCTTCTCCAGAATTATAGAGATTTATTGAATGCCAACGCTGGAGAGATTTAATTGTTTTAAGAGAGAAAATTACATATAGTCTGCTTTTTAATTTTGGTTATAAATATCTAAGCAAAAAAATCTTTTTCTCATATGGAAAATATTTCAAGTCTACAAAGAAATCGTTTAACAACTGAATTCCCAGAATCGAGTCAAATTGAAAGTCACAAATTATACACCCGATTCTGCTATGTGAAAGTAGAGCGGTGCAATCACTAGGTTCGCGCAATAAAAATTTTATTTAATGAAGGTAAATACTTCTATTTTTGTTGTCTACTTCTTATTTTAATAAATATGTTTAAAAATACATAATATAAGTACAATTTTAATTATTTTTATTTTTGTTGAAAAAATAGTTATATTTTATACTGTTTTTAAGAAATATTTTTAAATGATGCAAAATTAATACACAATAAAACCTTAAATCTATATTATTGACATCTATTCTCTAACTCTGAATTGTTAAAACAATGTCCAAGTGAGTATCACGCTAAACCATATTGGTAGATTGGTTTGGCATCCCACAGCTAAAAGGTTGCCGACCCTTGTTGTAAATGCTCGAGGATGACACGGCTTCATTGATTCGTGGGAAAGCCATATTGTTGTATTTTTTAATATTCAAAGTTTCGGAGGTTTTGAAACTGCCAAGGCAAGGGAGTTGCATTTCATTCAGATAAGTATAAATTGATTCTTACCCTTAAGCTCGTTTTGTCTGCATATCTAATGTTTCACATAAAAAAAGTTCTTTTTGTTGATCATCATCAATTCAAATTTGCTTAAATAGCTTCGCAGCTCATGATGCGTTCGGACCCCCTTCTCCTCCGCGGCTCTTAATAACGAGCGAGAACTTTACCTCTCAATCAACATGAGGAGGAGGTACCATGAAAAACTGTTAAGGACGAGAATACAAAGTATGCTTTAGAAATGATGTTACTAGTATGCCGACTTCTTCTAAATCTATTACAGCGAAAATCGTTAAACACGAAACTGAGGGGACTGAAAGAATTTCGTGTTATAAGATATTGCAAAAAAAGTATATATTCAACAAAATTTAGTTTTTTAGCGTACATTTTATTTACATAGGTATGTTCAAACTTTCCGTAATTTGCTCTCTTTTTTTAATTATTGTTGATAATGCTGAGTTAGCAATACCAAATCTTTACAGATTTCCACTTTCGTCTTCTGTTTTTGATCAAAACCCTTAAGAAGCTCTCTCTTCATTTTAAGCAGAAATAGTAGTTTGTTTTCCTCCTGAGCTCTTTTCCATTGTGCTCGTAAAAAAATTTTCTAAAATAGAAAACAAAACTTGAACCGAACACACTCGCCGATCTTTTCTCATACTACGGTGTACTTGACACCAAATTCCAAAGCCGACTAATGAAAGATGTGATGTTTATGTGTGGCGTCTGTGGGGGTAGATGGTGAAAGTAGTGTATAGATAAACAATATTGGTTCGTGTCACAGGTTATTCTGAGGGTATTTCACCACCAAGTAGGCCTCCTTTCTACGGAGCATGTGAAACCACCTCTTGCATTTCACACCTCTTTAAAATCTCACCAGCGCGGCTGATGTTTTCCGTATTTTGTTTATTTTCAGAAGTAAAATCTATTCGTTTTAAGCGATTTTCGTTTCGTGTTAAGAGAAAAATGCATAAAAATGCATAGTAGTTTGTCGGACCGTTGTATTATTTCGTTCTAACCGATTTTTTGTCTTAAGCGTTTTCGCGTTAAAAGTATTTTACTGTATAAAGTTATTGAAAGTTTTTGTTGGTGTTTTTTTCACAAAGAAATGAACTGAAGCATAATTTTTATACTATACAGAAACATTGTAATATGTAGAAGTAATAAAAAGGGCAATGAAATAAAATCAAAAGAGAGAGAAGTTGCGCAGAAGTTTACAAAGAAAATACCTTAGCACATAATGCTACAGAAATGCATCTCCAGTGGATAGGATGCATCATCTCAACAGCAAGTCATAAAAAGGAATGCAAGGTTGAAATACTTTGCTTTAAAATTCTCCTCACACTTCTTAAACATAATTCACTCACACACAGTCCCTTCTTTATTTTGATAGAAAATAATAAATATATTTACAAATGAGAGATTCTAAATTAATAATGATGAAAAATGCTTCTTCCATATACGTGAATGATAAAAATATATGAGGAAATTTTAGAAAGTAGTTTAAAACTTTCAGAGAAACAAGAACCGAGGAGTAGAAGCGTATACTTATTAAATACAGAATAAATTTGATAAAGCATAATTTTCGTCAGCTCTCTGCCAAACTGGCATCGTGTTTCCCATTAAAATTCTTTGAAAACAAGCGAGATAATTAGAGGGAAGTGTCAAGATAAATCCCCATTAATCACTAAATAGCCGGCCTCCCCCTCGGTACAACGTTTTCAAAGCTGGCTGGTTTGAATTTCTCTCAAACGGAACTTGAAAAGGCTTTACAGCCGCAAAAGGTTGAAAAGCCTATTGTTAATAAAGATTTAAACCTTCCATTTAAATTACGCTGTGATTTTGAACAGAAAATGTATGAAAATTTCTTGCACTTGAAACAACTGAAAAGCAAAGCTAATAAAAAAGCCACGTAATAGGATTTTAAAAAACAATTATTGGTGAAATTGGTTAAATTGTATTATGAAGTCGTGTTAAAAAATTTAATTCAAAATATACTAACTTCTCTTTTAAATCCGTAGCTTTGATAATGAATTATTATAGTTCTAAAATTTGGGGATTAAGAATTTTCTTTTCATATCAGTCTTTGAGTGGGTTTTTGAGGTACATAAATACGATACTATTGGATGACAAGATATTTATCATTGTTCGTTAAGTATAATATGTGTTATTGATAAATGCAAATGACACATTATTATAATCAAAAACACAACTTTCATCTGACAACTAAAATATTTTTGTGAGATATAAGAAAGCAAAGCGAAGATTTAAATAAAAAAAAGGATGGCATTTTTTTATACATGCATCCCCAACTCTTTTTTTTTTTACTCGGTAGGTACGTTCCTTAGAAAACAATGCAAAAAATTCGAGCGAAAGATACATGCAACATATGGTAAGTTTATATGTTCTACAATTTTAAAAAATCGTGTAAGATGAAAAAACTCTGTATATTTACCCAAAACACATCCGGCAAAAAGGTAATAATGAAATCCATGTTACATATTTATAAAATAAAAACACAATTCAGTTTTACAAAAAAAAAAAAAAAAAAAAAAAAATTAAAATTAAAATTAGCGTGCAGTGAAAATTTAGTATAAAATTACATACAATATATAAGAATTCAAATTGGAATTAGGAAAAAAACTATTAATAATTATTCATCGCTACTTGATAACGAACTGGATTACAAATGATATCATCACTAGATGTGTAAGATATGTCTAGCACAACAATCGGCTTTGATTTAAATGAAGAATTTCATAGAAATTATTTATTGCACCTAAGCGATCTGAATAATTTTACACAAAATATAATTATACTGAAGACTGAAATGTTGTATTCAAGTTGAAGTACAACAAAATAAATAAAAAAAAAAGGAATATTAAATCCAGGTATTTCCCGTAACTCCAGAATACAAAGTAAATAAGCTATGAAGTAGACCAAGTCACTCTCACATGTGTAGACATACGAGTAAACCAACTTTTTCTGTTTACACAGTCAAAATTAAAATTAAAAATTAAAAAAAATTGGGGGATCGTGATAGAACAAAAAATTTACTTAAAAAAGAATATCAATGAACTGTGTTATTTCAAAACCGTGTAAGAAGAGAGTTGGGTGTGTGTGTTTTTAATTACTTTAATTTTATTCAAACTCAAATAATCAAAAGATACTTAAGAAAATTCTGTTATTTTAATATACGTCAGAAGTCCATCAAATTAATATTTAGTAATAACGAATATAAGCAACTAAGGTTCAAATTAATGATTTTTAAGGCTTTCTTTACGCTATGTGAAAAGTAGGAATGAAACTCCAACCATTCAACAAGTTAGGTATTGCTTAATTAATTTTTATTTGCACAAAATCAAAAATGAAAACAAAAGTTACTTTTCGTTTTTTGTTAGCTTAGAAATGTATAACAGCAGAGGAAGATATACGTACCTAAAAACAAAATCAGATAAAACTTCCTTCTTTCCAAGTCAAAATATTTTTTTAAATAATCCAGATGGATTTGTAAGTTTCACTCCGAAACTTTATTGAATTAAGTAAATCGAATTCCTACTTTTCTAAAATGGTTATTTTTTGTGAAAGGGGGTAGACCTTTTGTGTGTTGTTTGCTTCACAAAAGTAGCAACACTCAGAAACGTGACTTGAAAACAAGACGAGAAAAGGTCCGTGGCCTTTCCGCTATCTTTGAAAAGTAGTGTTTAAACTCGTTATGAAAGATAGTTTTCTTCGCCTCGCTTTTATATATTTCATTCAAGATTGCGTACAGGATATTATTTTTAAATTTGTAAGGCATAAAAAGGTTTCTGCCTGTGATGCTTTTCATTATTTGTATTTTTATTCGTTTGCTTCATGGATAAGGAAATGACATAGCACTACACCTTCAATTGTATATGGGTGGTGATTTAAAAAAATAATCATAGTATCTTACGCTATACACTCCATAGGAAAAGCGTCATAAGTTGGAATATTACTTAAAAAATGAATAAGCATATAAATCTGATTTTAACTAGATGGTTATTACTTATGGATTTGTCTTTTCGCTTTCAAAATCATGAACGCATTATAATGCATTCAGTCATTTACAATTTTCGCAAACAATCAATCAAAAAATCTTTTCAAACATTACGTTAAAAAAAGAGTCAAAAATAAATATGATGTACCGGAAAAGTTACAGATTACCAACGAGAATCACAAATAATTTAGATACGATAAGTACTAATAAAAATAATTTTTTATAAATACAGGAAATTTTTAAAGGATACATATGATGCTCCTGAACGACGCTTTAAATGCTGGTTAATTTATAAAATATAATTTCATGATTTATACAGACCCCAACGAAGAATTTGCGAATGTTTTGTTATTTCATTCTTTTGACAAATAGCATTGGCAATTGAAAACAAGATATAAAATAATCAAAATATTTCAGTAAAATAACCGTAATTTTCTTCAGAAGGGTAAAAATGAGCTGTCCCTGAATGAACATTTGCTAACGAAACATAACAAATGTTATTAAACTTTTTGTATAGATTTAACGTACATTAATAATTATATGGAAAAACATTAATGGATATTTAAAAATTGAAATACTGAAACAGAAATTATATATATATATATAAACAAAATTTCTCTACAAGAGAGAGATGAATTAACATGATTAATACTTAACAGAAATGCAATTGCAAGATAACCAGACAACAGAATTTAAAAGGAGACTAGCTTTCATGGCCCGGCGTTGCACGGGCTTATACCGAGGGTATAACTTAATCCCCATGTTAATTTCCTCCTTTCTTTCTGCCGCCAACACTTTTGTGTGGTTTTGACGCGTACGATGTGAGTGCATGACCCGTGAGTGCGTGTCATGGCTTTGTCGCTTAACATTTTCCCTTCTCTTCACAAATTCAACACTTCCAATATTATTTTTCGAAATTACTTTGATTTCTTTGTTTCTTTCCTCTCCGCTTAGCCCGGCGTTGCACGGGCTTTTACCGAGTGAATAACTTCATCCCCATGGAAATTTCGTGTTTCCCTCAGGCCGATAGCTCTTATGTGCGCGATGTGAGTGATTTCTTTAACTATGTCATTAAAACTCCCTTTTTCGAAATTTGTTCTTGCGTTGGTGTGGTGTTCTAATTATTAGAGATGGGTGAAAGCGCAGGTGTCGTCCTCGTCACTTAACCATGGTTGAAAATTTCGAAGTCCATCGCCAATAACCCTCGAATAGGCGAACAGTGCGAATTAAAAAATCACTCACTCAGTTTTCAGTTCTTTCGTTGCAATTTTTTAGTCCCCGGAAACGAAAATGTAGCCTTTTTAAAGATAGTTGTATGTTGAAAAAAGACAGAAAAGTAGAAATTTTTCAAATTTCACTACTATTTTAAATATTGAAGTAAAATTGTGAGGATTTTTTGAAATATTCGACACACGGGAAAAATGTTTCATGCAATTATCTTTATAAAAGAAGAAATTATTAAATGATTGTTTTAAGTATTTTGAGTGTTTTATTAAAATTTGTTTCGAATGCATAACATACTGCCATGGAAATTCACCTTCCTTTATCAAAGTTCCTGGTATGTGTGTTTTTCCTTTACATTAACGTCACTACAATTCCCTTTTTCGAAAAAAAAAAATATCTTCCAGATCTTACTAATGTCAAACAAGTTTCAGTTCTCTTTCTACTGCACGGTGTTACAGTGGCTTATTTGAGTGTAGAACTATTTTCCCCTAACTCTCTCCTCAGATATAAGATTTATCTTCAAGTTTCTATTCATGACATATCAAAAACAATATTGCTTTAGTAAAAAAATAATAAATTTAAACAATAAAAGAAAACTATTTTGATGCTTAAGTAAAAAAAAAAGTCATCATTTTTTAATAATAGATAATTTTTAGGAATCGAAAATAATAAAATAATTTTCAGGTTTTCATTAATCAATCAATCGCTACTTACAGTTAGCTTAAAAATGTCTCTCTAGAACGTACTGATTGGAAGGAAATCCAAACTCTCTTAAAAAAAACCGGATATTTATTTACAAAACCTATCTTCGCCCCATCTTAACGTACTAGCTTTCATGGCCCGGCGTTGCACGGGCTTATACCGAGGGTATAACTTAATCCCCATGTTAATTTCCTCCTTTTATTCTAACGCCAAAACTTTTGTGGGGTTTGACGCGTACGATGTGAGTGCATGACCCGTGAGTGCGTGTCATGGCTTTGTTGCTTAAAATTTTCCCTTCTCTTCACAAATTCTCGATCCTAGTACCACTGAAGACCCACCGTGTAGGGGAGGGATGCACATAAAATAAATCGAGAGCTCAAACGTCCTCCCGTTGGTGTGGTGTGGTAGTTAGGAGAGGGGGTGCCAGCTCAGGTGTCGTCCGCGTCATTTGACCATGGTTCAAAATTACGTGGACCGTCCCTAAAAGACCTCGTGTTGCTGAACAGTGGGACGTTAATATTCACTCAACTTCACAAATTCAGCACTTCCAATATTATTTACCGAAATTACTTTGATTTCTTTGTTTCTTTCCTCTCCGCTTAGCCCTGCGTTGCACGGACTTTTACCGAGTGAATAACTTCACCCTCATGGAAATTTCGTGTTTCCCTCAGGCCGATAGCACTTGTGTGTGTGCGTGCGATGTGAGTGATTTCTTTAACAATGTCATAAAAACTCCCTTTTTCGAAATTTGTTCTTGCGTTGGTGTGGTGTGGTAATTCTTAAAGATGCGTGAAAGCCCAGGTGTCTTTCTCGTCACTTGAGAATGGTTGAAAATTTCGAGGTCCGTCACCAAAAATTTTCGAATAGGCAAACAGGGTGAATTTTAAAATCACCCACTCACTTTCCAATTCTTTCGTTGCAATTTTTTATTTCCCGGAAACGAAAATGTAGTCTTTTAAAAATAGTTGTATGCTGAAAAAAAGACAGAAAGTATAAATTTTTAAAATTACAAAATTGCACTACTATTGTAATTCTTGGAGTAAAATTGTGAGGATTTTTTGAAATATTCGAATCGGGGGGAAAAAGTTTCATGCAATTACCTTTATAAAAGAAGAAATTATTAAATGATTGATTTAAGTATTTTGAGTGTTTTATTAAAATTTGTTCAAAAAAGTTTCTGGCTTTTTTTTAAAATCACTGATTCTAAAAGTTTTAAATTGAAAATTTCGAAGTCCGTCGCCAAAAAACTCTGGAGTAGGTGAACAGTGCGACTTTTTAAAAATCCCTCACTCACATTTCAATAACGGAAAAAATATTGCAACAGCAAGTTTGACCTTGGCCGCTGAGCGTTAAACAGAGGGGGAGGGGGATATAATAATGATTCTCGCGCATGCGCAAAGTCTTTAGAATGTCTAAAGTTTTCATTATTTTTAAGGGCTCAATTTTTAATTGAAAATTCCAAGTTTTCACATATTGATTGGAAACAACAATAATTTTTGAAGAAAAAAGGTTACAAAAATAATGCTTATATTATTTCTCGCAAAAACTTTATTTTACGAAAATCACAAAAAAAATCTTTAAAATTCGTAATTTTTAAGCGAAATCGACACACGGGAAAAAATTTCATGCAATTTTTTTTTTCAATGAAGAAATTATTAAATGATTGATTTAAGTATTTTAAGTGTTTTATTACAATTCGTTCAAAAAAGTTTTCGGCTTTTTATTTTTTAAATCACTGGTTCTGAAAGTTTTAAAAATAATTTTTATATAAACGCAACGATATTGATTTATATGAGAAAAAATCATAAAATATGCAAAACAGCATTGTTTTGTTAAAAAAAAAAGTTGTTTTTTTTCTATAAAATTCTTTAAAGAAAGATAATTTTTTCCCGGAAACGAAACTGTAGCATTTTTAAAAATAGTTGTATGCTGAAAAAAGAACAGAAAGTATAAATTTTTCAAATTACAAAATTTCACTACTATTTTAATTCTTGAAGTAAAATTGTGAGAATTTTTTGAAATATTCGACACGGGGGAAAAAAGTTTCATGCAATTACGCATTATTTTAAAGTAAACTATAAGTTTTATGAAAGAGAACAAAAATTTTGATACTGATAAATATTTTAAATGAATATCAGAAATGCATTGAATGTATTTTAATTTTTAAAAAATTTCACTGAAAAAAACATTCAAAAAGAAAATAATACTATTTGATAAAAACATTTAATTTTTTTAATTTTAATTTTATAGTTTTTCATTCCACTCTGTGTTAAAATTATTTAAACACGTATCTGCGAAAAAAAGTATATTATAAAAAACTAACTTATTAATTATTTTCTAATAAAATTATTAAAATTGCTCATTTAGCAATTAATTGTGACATACCATTTGCTTACATAATGGCAGCACTGAAA